>CAUYLG010033885.1:0-96594 GCA_963573385.1 Cacajao melanocephalus
GTGACAAAATAGACTTGTGACACACAGCCAACTCTAAACTGGCATGCTTCATTGGCTTCCAGTGTCTTAATCTGTGTTTGCTAACATTATGGTGCAGCTAAGACACCCAAACCCAGCAAGCTTTTCATTCAAGATTCCTTCCGTGGTGTACATCTAGGGAATAAGTCCCTTAAGTATGCTGATAAATTAAGCTTCTTGAATGCTGCCTTGGGTTAGGAAATCCAATAAAAGGCAGATTGCCTAATGAAGCTGGGTAAAACCCAGTTAAAACAGCAAATGCTCAGGGCTTACTTCCTTGTGCCCAGGTAGACCCACCCAAAGGCACGATTTACAGTAACACTTGAAGAATGAGCTGAAGACTAAAATGACAGCATGCTAACTTCAACAGCCAAGTTGTCCAAGGACTTCGAAAAAGACAGATTCCACTTATATATATCTTGTTCTTTACTAAGACCTATAACTTCAGTTTGGAAGTGAGCAGAAACATCTAGTTTTCCTGAAATTCCCCGTGGGCTGTAGAGAGAAGGTGCGGGCCCTTTGAGTCAAAAAGCAGGTTCCTGGTAATAGCACCTAGAGAAAAACAAATCTGTGAAAGATTCCTCAGACATGGTGACCCCTCACTCCCTTGCATTCTCTAGTTTATTTTTTGCCTTGCCTGGAAAAATTTATATAAGCTGTTTTTAACTTATCTTTTTTTCAGGTACAATTGTCTCAATATCTTTTTAATTGGCTAACGTTGCTTTATCCTGATGATTTTGGTAACTTATATTTTATTGTGAAAACTTCAAATATTTTAGCAATAGAAAACATGTAGATTAAAATTAACATGATCTAAATAATAATGTGTAACTAACTGTAGAACAACCATACCTCAATTTTGTTAGAAATTAATATTTTTAACTATTTACAATATATTTCAACTTTCAGCAGTTGAAAATACTGCTAACATTTTCCTTTTACAACTTTTTGAGAGAAAACATTTATTCAGTAGCATGTCCTTAGGAATTCCAGAAATCTTAATGTCATTAGTGAAAGTGGCTATACCTAGTCAGTCATTAAAGTGATCTTTTGAAAAAAGATTAAAAAAAAATAGAAACAGGTTAGATTTATTCTGTTCAGCTCTGAGTGATAAGCAGTTACTTTATTTTAGAATACTTGTAAAACAGGTTTTAGTTCTGTAATGTTTAATATTTCTGTTAAGAAAAAGTGTCAGCTTTTTGGACTAAGTGCCAATAAACAATACCAAAAGTATGTTGTTTTATTATTACATCATTAAAAAACTGTAGTTCTTATAACTGACAACTCACTGTGAACATATAGTGCATTGTAACACAGATAAGTAGTATTCCACAATAATTTTATAAGAATCTGTCTTTTGATAGATTTCTTCAAAATGATATATTTAAAAGTTTATATTATGCAACAAATAACATTAATCCAATATTGTAATGTAAATACTACTGTAAGCACATTTCCCTCTTGAAAAGCATTCATAGAGATAAAAGAATTATAGAGTTTTAAAAAAGACTGGCATCGAATTCTGAATTTTAAGTACAAAAGAACAAATAAAAGTTATGATAAATAGAAATAGGCACAGAGGGGATAATTTCAACACCTAAAAACAGATTAGACCATAAAAACTAACATTAGTTAATGGATTGTAACTAAGCAATATTTTGCTTTAAAGGGAAAGCAGGGGAGAAAAGTTGACCTTTTGTGTTTGTTTGAATAAATGTATATTTGGCACATTTCCAAAAAGATTTTGGATGGAAGAAAATGGCTACAAAGAAGCCTGTGTTTAAATATCACAGTTGTGACATAAACTGACAAACACCAGGCCCTTCAGCTTGTCACTCTTCTGGCTGAAGAAAACAAAGCAGGGACCTGAGTGAAGAGCAGCATGTCCGTCAGAACACACAATTTTCTGGCTCTTGTCATTATGTCATACGTTGTGTTTCTTTTAAAATATGCTTTTTGTTTTATACAAACCTCTCACAGATCTGGGTCATGTGACAAGCAGCTTCGAAAATAAAAAAATAAAAACAAAGACAGCAGTGAAATTTAAAAATATAACCCTTAATCAATCATGTTAGGTGACACAAGACATGTCAGTGTGGGCAGCATGCTAATGCTGCTGTTAGGGAAACAAGGAGAGGAGCAGAAGACTTGAATGACTACACTTTTACATTTCTGATCTGTCTGAAATCAACGCTATATTTTTGTATACTTCTATCTCAATATCTCTACCAATATCAATTGGTGAAGGTAATGAGAAACAATAGGTCACACACTGCAAAAAAAAATTGCAGCATAAAACACTATGGCCATTTTGCCCCATGTTTATTTCAAATATTTTAGGAATGATTGCCTGACCCAGTATAGTATAGAATTTGTTACTGAATACCAAAGGGTAGAACTGTCCGCTCTAGTAATGACATCAGTTCTTAGATTTGGGAATTCGAATGCTCATTCTTTAGCATAGAGTACTGTACACAAAGTAAGCACATCTCACATACCTGACCAAAATTCGCTCGTGGACTTACACCTAGGAAACAGTGAATTACTTAGGTTTATGATCTAATGGCCTCAGCTATTCAAATCACAATAATTGCAGTGGCAAGGACTCTATTCACCACAACTGACAGAAGAAAATTCAAACTGACTTAGGGCATTTATTGTCTTAAGTTTCTGAAAACTTTAGATATCTGCAGCCAGAGGCCAGATCCAAGTCACCAAATGATGTCATCTCTAATCCCTTTTTAAATCTTTTGGTTCTGTTTTTCTGTGTTTCCCTCTTTATCACACTGGTTCCTCCCATGCACTGGCAAAAATAGTGACTAGCAGATCCAGGCTCACTTCCTAGCAACTCGGCAACCCCAGCCAAAAGAGACCTTATCTTTCCAAAAATTCCAGCAAAATGTGTCAGATCACATTCATTAGACAGATTTGTTTTATTTGTCCATCTTGAACTAATCATCATGGTCAAAGGATGAAAGCGCTGATTAGTTGGGCCTGTGTCACATTCCCAACATCTCAATATCTTGGAGGCACTGGAGTGGCTGGGAAAGGATGAATGTTTGGACTAGGTCAAACCCACACAAACAACAGGTCGAGAGTGGGAGAGCCTGGTTTGCCAATGGAAAATGACTGCCACGAGAATCTAACCTTACTATCCCTAGTGTGACTCATCCTCTTTATTTTCAAGATGTCTTTGGAGAGCTTTCCTTAAAAGACCATATTTGATTAGTTAAATAAGAACTCCCAATGTTCCAGAGCTTCATTGTACAAATAACTGATTTACAAATTTCTGTAAATTGCACATACACAAATCAGTACTGTTTGCATGAAATCCCATCAATTAAGGATTAGTCTCTACTGTTCATATATTTTACATCCTTGTGAAGAAAACTTAGCAAGCCACACAGCTGTGTGTAACCAGACCAAGTGTTCTAGTGAATGAATGCAATCTAGTTATTGTTCCTTTCACATACGTAATAGATTCCTTTACTCATCTTAGCTGAGTGAAAAATAAGGGGCTGTGTTAGTCTGGATCAAATCAGGAGAGAGCAACCATGCAGTAAGTTGAATAGGGAAAGTTTAATATAAAGAATTATTAACTAGAAAGGGGATTAGAATACAATGGGCTGGGCAATAAGAATTGAAAAGAATTTGAAAGAATATATGAATAACAGTGTAAGGAGAGACACAGCCCTTGGGTTGAGAGAGCTCAGGTTGGTGCTTGGGCTAGATCCAGACTTAGTTGGGAAGGATCACTTCCCTGGCTCACTGGCTCACAGAGGAGTTGCTGTGGTGCCCTGTGTGCAGAACTTGTTGGCAATTCAACCTGGAGAGAGCCAGGAAAGCTGTTCATAGGGAGCTAGTTCACAGGAGGAGCTCCATAACAGACCACATAAAGGGACAGTGGGCAAGGAAGCTGAGTGCGCTACCATGCCCTGCAGGAACTGCACACAGGAGATGGCACACATGCCACAGGAGTTGGAAGCGCTCTCTACAAAATCACTGTGTGGGAGGGGAGGGTTGCTAGAAAGAGCTTCTGGCTGCTGAGTGCTGCTGACTACAGCAGACTGCAGAAACTGAACACTAGCAATGCTGTGAGTACCACAGGCACCCAGTGCTGGAACCTGCCTTGTGAAAAAAATTATATATAACATAAAATATGTATAATTTATATATAATATAAAATATACATATTTTTTATTATATAAAAATTTTACTATATATAGGCTTTGAATTCCAGACAATTTTAATTTTATATAGTAGTTTTCTTAACAACCCATGGGAAGTTATTTATACTTTAGAGAATTGATTCTCAGAAGGTTTTAATAACCTTTACCAAATATTCACCTCAGCTTATGGTAGGGCTAATTATTAGTATATATTAAATTTAGGGACATAAAAACAATGGTTCTTGAACTGCCAAAAATGTTATTTCCATTTTCAAGTATAATATACAAGCATATTTTAAGTGCACAACTTGATGAATTTTCAAAAATTGAGCCCACCTGTGTGACTAGTACACAGTTTCATAAGTGATCAAGGTGTTAGAAGATCTTTTGAGAATCCAAAGAAAGTTGAAGCCTCTTGTTCTAGAATAGGCCCTAACACAAAAATTTAGCTTGAGGCCGGGCTCAGTGACTCACACCTGCAATCCAGTACTTTGGAAGGCTGAGGCAGGTGGACCACGAAGTGAGGAGATCGAGACCAGCCTGGCCAACATGGTGAAACCCTGTCTCTACTAAAAATACAAAAATTAGCCGGGCATGGTGGTGCATGCCTGTAGTCCCAACTACTCAGCAGGCTGAGGCAGGAAAATTGCTTAAACCTGGGAGGTGGAGGTTGCAGTGAGCCAAGATTGTGCCACTGCACTCCAGCCTGGGCGACAGAGCCAGGCTCCTCAAAAAAAAGGGAACAAAAAACGTTTAGCTTGAAATTTCAAAGTTTTCACAGAACAGCAGGAAATAATGCCTCTGTGTATTTAGTGATAAACACAAAGTAGGTTTTCCCTAAGAGTATACAACAGCCTAACTCATTTGGTTTTATTTTCTTAGTTCGAAGAACAGGAACAAATGATAATACAGTACTAACCCCATGGATTTTTGAAATCACTAAATAATTTATGTTGAGTTTTACATTTTAATTGGTAATACATATTAAATAATAAATTAGTACTAATTATATTACCTTGATTAAAAAGTAATAGATTTTGTTGCCATTTTTCATAAAAATATATTAATATATTTTTAGATGAATGCAAATTTTTCTCAGAAGGTAGTTGAGAAATTATCTTCATTTTCCTGAACTGGATTTTTGCCTCTTTTTCAATTACAACTTTAAAAATTTGTTAATCATATACACTTTGGAATAAATTAATCGCAGTTGCGTGCAAACTGTAACAATCTATTGATTAAATATATAAAAATTTAGAACTATATTCTAAATTCTTCAATATTTGGATCCAATTGGACATTTTCAATTCAAGAAAGCATAGTGTATTAATCATAAACACACATTATTGACTGGGAATTATTATTTTGCCCACCAGATGGAGCCAGTATTGTTTCAGAAATGCAATGAATCGTGGCATTTTTCACATTTTCTCAGTTTAACTTAACCTAAAAGTTTTAAATTTGCTTCTAAATTTGGTCAGGAATTTCAGAACTACTATTATTAATAAAATATATTATTATTAAAAGCTATGTAAATTATTTTATATAAATAGACACCTAAATTTCCCATGAGTAAAATGAAGGGATTGTTTTCGGTACCTATTAGGTCTCTTCTTAATTTAGAATTCTCTAATACATGCTGAGAATATTTTTGTAGTACCATTTAAATTCCATTATGCTACCTTGATGGCATTCTTTGATATTTTATTATTCACAATCATGAAAGTCATTACTGATATTATAAATGAGAACTTAGAGCATACGTTAGGTAATAAGATGGGGAGAAACAGAGATGGAATAAAAAAGATTCTTAATGGTATTTACTATGAAAGTCCATTGAATGTCTAAACAAAGTTCAAAATGTACAGCCACTCAGTCCAAGAGAATGTAAATTTGTGTGTCTGTGGTCCCAGCCTGAGGCCTCTGCAAGTTCTGAATAACCCAATGTCAATTCTCATCAGAAAGATCTAGGGAGGTAACATTGAAATGTTAAAGTTATTTGCAAAAAATTGGAATGTTTAAACATTATCTTATGTTAAAATTGGATTTCTAAAAATTTGGTACTCATGAGAACTTATATATTGAAGAAAACACATATTCATATATACATAAATGCATCTCTCTCTCTAATGTTGGTTTCTGCTATTCCTTTGTTTTCTTTTCCCACGTTTGGTGCGTAATAAATACCTATCTTCCTTTGTTTTCTTTTCCCACGTTTGATGCATAATAAATACCTATCTTCCAAGAAGTTGATTTATGTATGTATATTGTTAATATTTCAACCTCACTCTTTTTGTCACATACTCTAGTGAAATCATCGCTAATGATAAATTTAAACATAAAGTTGCTGGTGAAAGGGAAAATTTGAGCTGAGAGAAGAAATACCCTCACAGTAACAGAAAAGAGTTAATACAAAATTAGGCCATGGCAGCATTTTAGGAAGATTGTGTACATGTTGGTGGCCAGGTGGTGACAGAGCTCAGCAACCTTTCAAAGCCAGTAACTCGGGGGAGTGGAATTCACACAATTAGTCTAAGCATGTAGTGTGAGAAAGGATTTGACAATATGTGAAAGGCAAGAGCAGGAGGCTATAATTGATTTCACCGATAAGAGGCCAGAAGGGAAGTTGTAGGTGAACAATAGGAGAAGTTGAGCGTTTGATGTTGTATAAACTTAATGGGCATAGTTCGGAAATGGCATGTTGTGTCTAGGTTACTGTCAATTACAATATAAAAATAAGGAATGGTTGCTGTTGCTAGGATTGTACCTAAGTAGAATTGTGCTATGATTAGGCTAATGGAATATAAAATCTGTTCTGGGGGCTCTTCTCTAAATGTGAAATTAGGGGATGTGAGAAAGGATGAAAAGGAACAAGGAAGTCAAGCTAATGGCTAAGGATATAGACTCAGAGGTGATATTGTGAGTTCCAATTCCTCTGCTGCCACTCTCAAGCTGGGTGAATTCAGCTTTCTACATTTATGTTTTCTTATCTGGAAAAATAGAATAAAAGTGATATTATTGCAAGCAGTTGTTAAGATTAATTGAGACCATATGAAACAATAGTCCTCAATGTGTGATATATGCTTAGTAACTTATGACAATAGTAGTGAATAATATTACTATCTCCAGGCTATTTTTTCCAGGAGATACATGCATGGCACTGAACAACAAAGAACACCTCAGAGGAGGCAGTTTGTCCTACTTACTTACTGGAGGAAATGGCAAATGGCTAAGATTTGCCAAAGGACTAAGTGCCTCTTACTATGGCAGGAAAAAGAATTCCATTCAGGTAATGAAGTCCCCCGGGGAAATATTAAGAGGAGAAGCGCTGCTACCATCCAGGATGTACATTTTCTAAGTGGCTTGCCTGTGGGTCCACTTTCCTGTTTAGTAGCGAGGATCCTTCAGAAATGCTGTTCAAGGACTGGGAAGAGTGGACAAGAGTCCCATCTACTGTATCTCTCTAAATCATAATGGCTTGGGAAAGTGTGTAATTCTTAACAGAGAATTTCACAGATAAGGAAATTTTACTTACAGAGGAAAAAGAAAGATGCAAATATAATTATGTACCAAAAATATAGTTCTGCTAAAAGTAGAATTTCTGAAAATTCTTGATTTGACATGAGGACAATTTGATTGCTCAGAAGGTAAAAAGAAGCAATGAAAAGATTGGAAACTTCAGAGTTTGAACAGATAATGTGCTATGGATAGCAAGCAAGTAAATAGCAAAGAATGGGTTAGGGAGGAGTTCTGGAACTTGTGGTATCCCAGTTATTCTAGTCATAAAGGAGAAAATGTGAGCCTGATTCATATAGAAGCTCCATAACTGCAGTGAGATACAAGCGAATGGAAAATTACTTATCAGGGGTTTATAAATATGGGGTATGTCCATTGGTTTGAAGTCTTAGTCTTTAAAAAACCTAAGGAGCAACAATTTATTATGTCATATTGGAAAAACCAAATTAAACTTACGAACTTTAAAAGGAATATCCTCTCCAGCTCTGTATGCAAAGTGGCCAAGAGGAGCAGTGGTATATTTGCCTACCACTGACCTGAGAATCCACATAGCCATGTGCACAGATTTGGTCTCTTATACTTGTGTTCACAGAGAAATGCCAGCGTTCCTAGGGTAGTAGCTGATTCTATATCTTAGGCAATGGAAAATTCAAAATAAGCAAAGACCATCTTACTATTGCTGGAAAGCAAGAAATCTTTTTAAGGATGTTCGGGATAGTGTTAAAAAATTAAAGTGCAGCTTAATGAAGCGCCTTTAGACCAAGTTGTGACAATCCAATTTGAATGAATGGAAATAAGTATTTTTTAATTCTTGAAAATTTAAGAAATGTTGGCCGGATGCAGTGGCTAACACCTGTAATTCCAGCACTTTGGGATACTGAGGCAGGTGGATTTCCTGAGCTCAGGAGTTCGTGACCAGCCTAGGCAACATGGTGAAACCTTGTCTCTACTAAAATACAAAAAATTAACTGGGTGTGGTGGTGTGCATATGTACTCCACGCCACTGCACTCTAGCCTGGGCAACAGAGCCAGACTTGTCTAAAAAAAAAATAAAAGGAAAGAAAATTTAAGAAATATCAATATAAAGGGCACAATAATTACTAAAGAGAAAAAAAATTTAATGTTTATTTTTACTTTAAGTTCTGGGGTACACATGCAGTATGTGCATGTTTGTTACATAGGTAAACATGTGCCATGGTGGTTTGCTGCACAGATCAGCCTATCACCTAGGTATTAAGCCCATTATGCATTAGGTATTTTTCCTAATGCTATCCTACCCCCTATGCCACCGCCTGACAGGTCCCAGTGTGTGTGTTCCCCTTACTGTGATCATGTGATCTCATTGTTCAGTTCTCACAAGTAAGAAGAAAGAAAAATTTAATGATATTTGTTGTATTGTCTTTAATTAGTAGGAAATATTTATATGTGAATATCTTGATTTATTATTAAATTTATGTGTATAAAGTATAGATACACATTTCTTTTATTCTATGTAACTGGAAGTGAGTGAGTCAAATAGACATAAGAAATGTAGTGACTGGACCAAGAACTTTCGGTATTAGTGGGTACATTGAACAACTGGATACGACAGGGTCCCACACATTTCAGAATGTTTGGTTCAAGCAATAACCAAGTAGACAGAAATCAACACTAGGGGTACTAAGATTGCAAATTAACTAACAAGAGCTATAGGAATAAACAACTAAGCAAGCCCTATGCCTTATTTTCTATGAGAGGAAACCTCAACGGTGCCTCTAATAATATGCTATAACAAAACATATGCAAGTTTCTGATAATGTTAGTAGTCCAGGTCTATACAAAATGATGGGATCAGTTATAAAACACTGGCCATACAAGATTGAAGAAGAAATACAGAAGAGAACGTGAGATGCTAGGGTACAAAAATCCTAGGTGGAAAAATGAAATTAAAAAGTCTTAGTGACCGGGCGCAGAGGCTCACACCTATAATCCTAGCACTTTGGGAGGTGGATCATGAGTTCAAGAGATTGAGAACATCCTTGCCAACATGGTGGAACCCCGTCTCTACTAAAAATACAAAAATTTAGTCGGCGAGGTGGTGCGCACCTGTAGTTCCAGCTACTTGGGAGGCTGTGGCAGGAGAATCCGGGAGGCAGAGGTTGCAGTTAGGCAAAATCGTGCCACAGCACTCCAGCCTGGGCTACAGAGAAAGACTCTGTCTAAAAAAAAAAAGTCTTAGTGAGCTAAAATATAAAGTTTAACTATAAAAAGCAAAACAAACAACTCAGAAAGATAACTAGATAACTAGTAGCTCACATGCGACTCATTTTGGGAGAGGTAGGTAGATTCTTTGCCCAGTCAAAAAGCAATTAGTTGGTTACCCAAATCCTGGACTCGCAACAAATCTGAAATGTTAACTGGAGAAGGAGGAAGCATGTTCAGTTTCAAAAACATGATACAATAAAAGAAGGTATAAAAACAAAAATGAGAAAAATAGAAAATAATGAAGAAATACTGAGAAAAAGTAAACTCAGTCTAACTTTACAAAAATAGGTGTAGTTATAGCAATAAATTTTTCACTCATTGGATTTATACACATTTTGTCTCTTGGTTTTGGAGTTTAAACATATTCAAAAGAATTAGTCATAATAGATTTATAATTATTATTTAAATTATTGAAGAGATTTTAATTAAGTAAGGCTTTAATCAATGTTTAACTGTTTAAAGAATTTTCATAGTTTTGGAAATGAGATATGAGTTCAATGAATTGGACATTAAATAAAATAAAAGTGATGGTAAGTGTTTCTTTCAAATAACAAAAAGCCCTTCCAGATATTAACTAACCTAGTCATTAAGTTAAATTAATAAAATCTTTAATTTAAATTGATAATTTGATTCCAACACTGCAGAAATAGGACTACCAGAAGCAAAGTAGTGGGTGCTGTCAGTAGTAACTGACCTGGTATTCACAGTGAGGTGGAAGAGTGGGTCAGATTGGGGGTGGAACAAGGAGTGGGGCCACAGGTAGAGGAGCCTCGCCCAGTATTGTACTTTCTGCCATTATTGGCAGGAATTGGTGAGAAGTGGTTTGGGAGGGTGGCTTCCTTTTCATAAAAAAAATTTCAAGAATGATTTAGGGAGGATTTCTTCTTTCTCTATCTTTTGGAATAGTTTCAGTGGGATTTCTAAAAATAAAGATATACAAACAGCCAACAAACATGAAAAAAATGCCCAAAGCCACTCATCAGGGAAATTCAAATCAAAACCATAATAAGGTACTAGGTTGGTGCAAAAGTAATTCTGTTTTTTGCCATTACTTTTAATGCAAAACCACAATTACTTTTGCACCTCTAATACCACCTTGCTTTTGCAAGAATGGCCATAATTAAAAAGTCAAAAAACAGTAGATATTGGCATTGATGTGGTGATGTGGTGAAAAGGGAGCACTTCTACACTGCTAGTTGGAATGTAAATTAGTACAACCACTATAGAAAATAGTATGGAGATTCCTTAAAGAACTGAAAGTAGAACTACCATTTGATCCAACAATCCCATTCCTGGGTATCTATCAAAAAGAAAAGAAGTCATTATATTAATATAAAACAGATACATATGCATACATGTTTATAACAGCACAATTCACAATTGCAAAAATGCGGAACCAACCTAAGTGCCAATGGACCAATGAGTGGATAAATAAAATGTGGCATATATACACCATGAAATGCTACTCAGCCATAAAAAGGAACAAAACAATGTCTTTTGCAGCAACCTGGAAGGAGCTGGAGGCCTTTGTTCTAGGTGAAGTAACTCAGGAATGGAAAATAAAATATTGTATGTACTCACTTAAAAGTGGGAGCTAATCTTGAGGATGCCAAAGCGTAAGAATGATGTAATGGACTTTGGGGACTCAGTGGGAAAGGTTGAAAGGGGGTGGGGGATAAAATACCACATTTTGGGTACAGTGTACACTGCTTGAGTGAGAAAGTGCACTAAAATCTCAGAAATCATCACTAAAGAAACTATCTATGTAACAAAAACCCACCTTCCCCAAAAACCACTGAAATAAAAAAATCATTTTAAGCTCTTTCTGAAGATGGGTAATAATAAGGTGAGGCTTGCTGCCTTTTCATGTGTTGGTTCTGACTTATCTAAATGTGAAATGTCGTTCTTATGGGGCTAGAATATGTGTAGGTTGGACAGGGGTGAGAGGTAAAGAGGCAAATGCCAGTTCAGCCACCCCCAGACACCATGCTATTATACAAGGACATATCTGAGTGACAGGATTTTAAGGCATATTCTTGAAGCTGCTCTGTATTCTGCATGAGCAGCTTTTCAATTCAGATTCTAAATTTAATGCTTGATCTGTCATCCTGACAAATAGCATTATTACTCACTTTTCTGCCTTGGATTGCAAAGATTTTCAGCAGTTTGAATTGAGTAACAAGGAGATTCTCCCTGTTTTTTTACTATTTGCTTCTCAGAACTAGTTTCAGGAATGTCCGTAGTTATTTTTCAATATAAGAAGGCTGTGTGGTCCAAAAATTTTGGAAACTACCCGATGAAACTTAATTAAAACTATTTTCTTTACTGTGAGACTTTCTTTGGGTGAGGATTCATTTTTAAGGTAGCCACCTGTAAGCCTGAGGCTCTGCAGAACATAGTTTGGAAATTGAAGCTACTTCTGTTTTCTTCCCATTCCCAGTGCTTTGAAGTCTGATTGAGGGCAAAGAGTGGATCAGTAAACAAAGAGTAATAAACAAGCAAAAAAGAGCTAAAGGTAAACATGGTCTATCACTTGCATGATGGTGAATAATAGACAAAGCAAAACAAAACAAAACAACCTCCTTTCCTCTCTACTAGATAAGCGAACAAATGGAAACAACAAAAACGTGGTGTAAGGTAGCAGAGAAACCTGGGTTCACAAGTGTCCTTATTGCTTATGAACCATATGCAGGCACTGGGGACTAGACCTTGCCTGCCCAACTAAACTAATAGTCCCTTGAAGGATTGTGTTGAGTGCTCAATGAGGTTACACAATGTAAAATGTCTAATATAGTGCCTGTTACACGGTAGATGTTCAAGAAATGGTAGCTGTTCTTGTAATTTTAATATAATCACATTACATTAAAATTTTTTGATACAATAAATGCCTTTGAAAAAATTTCTTCAAATTTTTAGACTACAGAGTACAACCAGTGTCTCTAAATCTAGTTGACTGAAATTAAAATAATGCTGTTGATAAATTTCCAAAAATTTCTAGGTAAGTCTCAATTTTAGATGTGTACTATAATTTGATTAAAGAAAAATTCCTAATAGATTCAGGATATGTTTAAGAGAGATTGTCCATTAAAAGCGTTCTTGAAGTGGTCAAATTTGGGGGAAAATTCTGCAGTACAGATAGAGGCTCCACCAACTCAGACTCTTCCAACTACTAGGGACTGATTGATCTCTCAGGGTTGTAAGTATGGGAGCTCAGAAAGACTCAACTACAAAACTGGACTAACTGCACTTACAATAAAAACAATAACTGCTGAGTGGACTAGGTTCCTAGATTCTTGTGTTTTCTGGCTGACATAGCCTTTCTCTGAAGTCAAGAGAGAAGGCTAAATCATATTCTGAAGTTGGCTTCATGAGTGAGTCACAAAAGGGAAGTAGTTTATAATAACAACTTGTTTAGTGTCTACCATGTGCCAGATACTCTGCAAACAGTATCTCATTTAATAGCTTCCCAAACATTCTGTGCATTTGGTACCATTGAGCCCCATTTTACCATGGAGAAAACTGAGAGCTAAAGTAAACTGTCAATGAAGACATGGCTAGTAATGTCTGGAACCTTTCAGGCCAAAATCCTTGGAGTTGTTCTTGACAGCTGTCTCTTACACTCCACATCCAATCTTTCAATAAACAATATTTTCTCTCCTTCTGAAATACATCCAGAATATGACTTCCTACTAATTTCATTACTACCAGAATATGACTTCCTACCACTTTTATTACTACCACCCCAGACCCTGCCACTGTCATCTCACACTCAAATTACTGCAGGCATTCTTACTATGGCCAACAGTAACCTCTTCTTTTGATTGTATCTCTTGCTACCTTTCTATGTCTTCACTCAACTCCTGTCATCCTGGCCTTGAAATTTGTGCCAGCAGTGTTCCTATGTTTGAGGCAGTTGCTGTAGCCATTCCCTGCATGGAGTATTCTCCCTCAGATAACCACTTGCAGACTCACTTGCCATCTTCAGATCATTTCTCAAGTATCACTTTTCAACAAAAACTCCTTGATCATTCAGATTAATTGTATGTTGTTTCTTGTTTTCATTTTTGTAGTATTTTATTTCTGAAATACTATATGATTCACCTGTTACGATCAATGCTTATTGTCATCTGTTACATAGAGTAGGGGCTCTCTGTTTTGCTCACTGACACACCCTAACTGTCTAGAAAAGGTATTTGGCACATGGCAGGTGCTCAGGAAATATTTGTATGGTGGATGAAAGACTTATCTGATTACGAAGCCCACAATCCTTCTGCTGTATGGCCATCATCTCAATAATACAGGAACCAACCAGTCAGATACTCTGTTCAAAGACCCTCTTATCCAGAGACTTCTTAGATGAATAATACCAAAATTTTTGTTCCTCATCTTGCTTCCATAGCAGATCAGTACCTTTCTGACAAAATTTTTATTTATATAAAGAAAAACCTTTTAATATATAACAGTCAATCCTGGCATACCTGAAGCTAGTATCTTTAAGGTAATTTTGTATATCTATGTTTCCTGTTGAGAATCATCTCAGGTCCTAGTTTCTGAGCAGGGGCGTATTACATAACACCCCAAAACTGCCAATTACACTGTTCATATCCTAGTACCCATAAGTCATTGAAATGTACCAAATTTACAATGTTGTATTCAAAATAAAGTTTACCAACACCTAGGAAGAGCATTAGTTTTTTTTTTTTTTTGGTCAAAACCTTTTGTCCAGGTTTTATTTTGGTTTGCTACATTTAGTTATTATACACATTGGTGAGATTTTTTTTTTCAGGGTCAGTTCTTTTCTTTGCATATTTTGAACAGATGAGAAAACAACTGGTGCTCAAAGGCTTCAGGCAGCAAGAAAGTGGTTGTCTACTTTGGCCAGCTGGTGGCTCATTCAAGTGAAGAAGCAGGGACAAGGGAAGAGGGAGATCCCCCTTTCCTTGTACTCCAATCTTAATAAACTAAAGGTCTCATTCTTCTTTGCTTTGGGTTGCTACAAGGTAAAATCCATTCAGAACTTTACTAATCTCAACATAACTAGCACAAGTTGTTCAATTATCTTTCCATTTTTCTTGTTGGCTTTGAGAAGAAAAGAGGAAAATGTCAGGGGAAGCTGTAGGAAACTGAAAATATCTAGACAGCTTCAGCAGATAATCTGCTGCTTCTTTTTCTCTGCCATGCATACCTTTTTTTGGACATAGGCAGGAAAATGTCAATCATGTTCCTCTCCCACATAAAGGATAGAAAACATGAGTTGGCTAGTCAGAATGCTCTCTCTGCTGGACACAGAGATTGGTTCAGTCTTGAGTACACAATCCAAGTAAAGACAACATTCATTTGGCAGATTAATAGTGATATTGTGAAAAGAGGAGTGTGGCTTTCTCTCTGGAATACTAACTAGCATTATAGCTATAAGGAGAATCTAAAGTTGAAAGTATAGGTGGATGTCTTCTCTGACATGTGGAAGACACCTCCCTAAGAATTAAGGTACCATTAAGAAAAGTAAAACTAAGAGGGCAGGGGGACAGAAAATGATATTTGAATTCCTAGCTCTGGCTGTGGCAAAACAAAACAACAACAATAACAACAAATTAGCCTCTTTTTGTGGACTTCCCAATTAATTACATAAGCCAAATACATCCCCCTTAATCTCCCCCACCATCCCACTGTTTAACAAAACTGGTTTGATTTGGGATTTCTTTCTCTTGCAACTGAAAAGTCCTGACTAATAAAACAAGGTTCCACAGTAGAATTACCTCAGTGTCCTGCATCTCATTCAATCACATATAGAAATCATGTATAAAATAATGACCTGATGTTCTGAAATAATAATAAAAAATAAATCAATTATGTTTTAGTTTCTTCTTTTGCCCCTTCTCTTCTTCCCTCTTCTCTCTTTCCTTCCCATTTTTCCTGCTCTGTCAGCCCATCTTTATTACAAAAGGTTTGAAACTGGCTGGATCCACTACACAAAAGGGAAGAAAAGTGGATATTATGAGCAGGTATTTAGCGTCAATTGTTATAACAGCATATTTTCTGATTATTCTTCAGTTATCAAGAAATTAAATAAAGCAGTATTCCCATTCTGCAAATGCCATGTTACCTGGTTAACAAATTTTCCTAGCAAGTAAAGAGTAATTCCATCATTCCGTAAGGTATTTTGTTTGTTTTATTTTGTGCTTTGCCACTTACTAGGTGTGTTTCCTGTTTAAATTATTTAACCTTCTGAAACTTGGTTTTCTTATTTGTAAATGAGATGAAATCTGCCTGGAATGCCCCCAAAGTATAATAATGTAATAAGACAATAGATACTGATCTGGAGTAGGTGCTCAATAAATGGCAGTTATTTTTATATTATCACTGTGATATTACTTTTGCCCACTACTTTTAGAATCAGGAAGGAGAATGACATAAAAGTGTTCTTACTTAGTCTTTAAGAATAGCTAAGGAAAATAGGACATTGCTAAGTAAGCAAGAAAATTTGCATTCCTATTTCATGCTTACACTTGCAACAATGTAAAAAAGCTAAAAAATTAAGTTTCTTTTATGGTAACCTCCAAATTTTCTATCCCTGTACCAATGATTTCCTATGTCTCTTGTTTTAAAGATTTGATTTGAAAGATAAAACCAGTGAGGTATATCTGCAGAAGTGACAGAGTCCTAAGGGAAAGAATGTTCTTTACTCTCATGCAGATTCAGCATGCCTTTTCTATAACAGAGCAAACCAAGCTTTACTGGGTTAGCTGCACATTTGACTGCAGATATTGTCCCTTAAGCTAGATTTTTACCAATCACTATAATGGCATCTATTTCTGTTGCATCATTTCCATTCAACAAATATACATATTTTCAATGGCCTAAAACTCCAAGTATGCAAAGCATGCAGCTAGGAAGGGTGAAAGAATGCTGAAAGAAGATTGAGAAGGAAACATGGCATGACTTTGTTTTATTGGTTTTTGTTAGGCAAAGCTCTTTTGGATTTTTTTTTTCTTCCAGTGACTGATTAAATGTTCATGCCTATAGCAATGAGGACCCTTAAAACTAACTGAATATCTGAAGGTACAGAGTTTTTCATAACGATGCAATATGTCTTGAAGTAATCTTTTATTTTTCTCATAATAGATATCAATACAAAAATAATGTCTTACATTTGCACAGTGTTGCTCAGAGATTTACAAAGTACCTTCATGCACTTTCTTGTTTTATCCTTCTACTAAAATAGTAATTGAGGTAGAGTTTGCCTGCATCTCTCTCTCTCTGCTTTAAAATTGTAAAATTTGAGGTTTATTGTGTTTAAATACTTGGCCAAAGGTCACAAAGTGTGTAAATGACATATTTGGTATAGATTGCTGGGCCTAAGTGCAGCACCTTTTTTGCTATGGTATCTTTCAGGGGTTTGTTTGTTGTTTTGTTCCTTTACCTATTTTATCTGTTTTAAAACACTAAACTTGAATGTCTTCTTTGTGCTAGTAAAGTCTTATTTTTCAGAAGAATTCAGAATTCCTTTGTTTTCATTTGAGTGAAGGAGACCATTTACTTTCCTACCAAATCAGTATCCTATAAGATACTGGTTTCCCTCATCATCTTTTAATAAGCAGAAAGTGGTTATTTGGGAAGTATCAATAGCTGCCTTACAGCACACTTACTCCAGTTCCTTGCTTACTAAAATCCTCACTTAGTTGTACATAGTGAGGGCATAAGACTATGCAGCAAATTCAGCACATTCTTGGGGCATGTGTTTTAGGGTAGCTGTGCATAAACAGAGAAATCTCATGAAACTTTTCCTGTTCTAAATTACTGAAGATCAATAAAGTGAGAGAGAGGGAGCGAAGTTCCATGTATGTATTACCTCTCTTTTATCCATGTTTTCTTTTTTTTTCTTTAGTTGGGTAATGATAAAAACTAGATGACTATATAGTATGCTGAACTAGAATGTCTAGGAATATTTGTCTGGACTAAGGATGCTGAATTGAGAATAAGAGAAGTGCTAATATTTCTCAAAACCCAGGTTCTATGGAATACTCCCCTCTATGAACCTTGTTCCCTTCCTTATTCCCCCACTCTTTTTTTCAATAATGGACTTTCCTTTTGTTTAATATCCAAATGGTTTATCTCTCTCCCTCTGGCAACAGCATACCATTAGCTATTACTCAAGAGTAAATTCGGCCTTCTATTCCCTCAGACCTAATGGTCCTAGGAGCCTACAAACTCATCTGGAACAAGTACTGGATATTCCACTACATCTCAGCTCAACTGAGTGTTCTTGTTCTGGCTCTGTTATTGTTAACAAGGTTCCTGAGAAAGTCACAAGTATCAAAAAGCAAATGAAAATGCAAGAACAGCATGAAACTGAGTGAGATGATTAGAATTTTGTATAATTGAAATTTCAGAAATGGGGAAGAGAGAGGATGATGCAGAAGGAACATCTATGGACATAACTATGTTAAATTCTCCAAAGGTGAAGATTCAGGAAGCACTACCAAATTTAAGCAAATTCATGTTGTATTAAAATGGCCAAAAATCAAAGACAATGCTAAGGAAAATAAGGCATTAAGGAACCACTGGTAAGAAACAGAGCTGACCTCTATAATGAACTTTCCCCTACCTCAGAGTTGTGGGCCTTGACATGTGCCTGGCAGGAGCACATAATTGTTATAAATCAGTGACTGCTTTGATGCCTCTGTTGCTCCCTCTTTGGAATGTGAGTGTCTGGTTGAAGTTACCTTTTCCCCTTCTCACCAATATATTTTGGATGTGTGGCATGAAAATAACTACTTAGTTCACAGATCCATGGCTTAAGAAGAGCTTCAAAATGCTGTTCTTGAGAAATTTCACCCAAGAAGCCTCATTTGCATCAGGACCTCAAGCAGACTTCCATAGCCTGGACTTTAAGCCTTATGCAGTGATGGGATGAGATTTTGGCAGTCTTCAGAGGTGGTTAGTAGATCTTGTATGTTGAAGAAATGTGAATCCATGGGGCTAACAGAAGGACTAAGATAGATTTTTACAATAATGCGCCCAGTGAATCAAGCCTCCCAGTATCCAGGTGGCATAAAAAGTAGCCTTAGTTAGCTAGGGCTACCATAAAAATATATTGTAATATATATGACTTAAACAACATAAATTTATTTTCTGACTGTTCTGGAGGCTGGAAATCTGAGACCAGGAAGATATAGCTGGTCTTCACCTTCTGGTGAAGGCTTGCTTTCTGGCTTGCAGATAGCTACTTAACTCTCTCTGTCCTCACATGGTAGAAAGATAAACGAAGAGAGCAAGCTCTCTGGCATCTCTTCCTGTAAGGATGCACATTCCATCATGAGGGCACTGCTCTCATGGCTTTATCTGACCCTAACTAACTCCCAAAGGCTCTATCTCCAAACACCATCATGTTAGGGATTAGGACTTCAACATATGAAGTTGAGGGAAGCCGCACTCAGTCCAGAGCAGTGGGGAAAGAACAAAAAACAAGGAACCAATGTAACAAATAGAAAATAGTTATAAAGACAACAGGTATTAATCCATTTATGTCAATAATCACTTTAAATGTTAGTGGTCTAAATATATCAACTAAAAGACAAAGATTGTTAGAGTTGATTAAAAAAATAAAACAAGACCCAAGTAAATGTTGTTGGCAAGGAATCTATGTTAAATATAAAACACAGATAAGTTAAAAGTAATGGGATGGAGGAATAAATACGGTGCTGTTACTCATCGAAAGAAACCTGAAAGAGCCACGTTAATATCACACAAAGTGTATTTTAGAACAAGAAAGGTTATTAGGGATATGGAGGAGCATTACATAATGATACAGGAGTCTATTCTCTAGGAAGATATTGAAATACCCTAGCTTGGCTGTGATGAATACATTTTAAACAATCCTACTGACTCCATTTTACCCACCCTGAGCTATGTAGGGCATTCTGTTCCGAGAACTTTATAGTCTGGGACACCTGGTATCTTTGTAACCAATTTTCTGAGAAACAGGGCCCACTGGCCCATACATCCTATACCTGGAACTGTGTAACTGCCTACCCCACATCTTGAGTGAAAAACAACTTTAAACAGAATTTTGTTGTTAGGCACCACCTTCTTCCCCTAACCTGCTCCTTCTGCTTCTGTAATAATCTGCTTACCGCCCCCTGACCCTAAACTGATATAAAACTGTTGACCGCCCTTTGTTCTGGGCCAAGAGGTTTGAGTTCTGGCTGACTCTTGGACACCAGCCATTAAAGTGGACTCTCAACAAACTCAGAGCGTGGCGTTTCTGTTTAAACTCACTGGGGTATAACAATTTAACAACACTAAACTTTCATGAACCTGAGAACAGATTGACAAAAAACATGAGGCAAAACTAATAAAACTGAAATGAGAAAGAAAATGTTCCACCATTATAGTTGGCAATAGATCTCTAGAACTAAACATACACTAACAAAGTGATTTTCAGTTGAGAGAGTAACTGTGTATCTGGGGATAAAGATAGGAGAGTGTCTTACTTTTTATTTTATGTCATTTTTTACCTTTTCACTTCTGTATCCTTTACATCTACTGTGTATTAACAATGAATACATAAAAAAAGAAGAAAAAAGTATTTGGAATGAGACTGGAATTTAAATAACAATTCTGCTACATAATTCTGCTCCAAAATTGCTGTGATGATTGAGGTACATGTGTATGTCAAGTGGTGATGACAGTGCCAGACCCTTGATAAGTTCTTGATAATTACCAGTTTTATCTTAGGTATGATTCACATAAAACTTAACTGTGGCTGTTCAGCGGCAAAGGTCTCTGTTATTTATTTTTTAGGGCCCCAGGTTCTCCAAATTGTATTGTGTATGTTAATTATGTAACTTCCTGCCACTCAAGTTGGATGATTCATATGCACAGTACTCAGGAATTTATTCTCATGTCACCAACTGACATCACTGCATTAGACAACCAGAGCACACATTATTTGTGTCATCTTAATTGTGTCATTTTAATTGACACATAATAATTACACATATTTATGGGGCACAATGTGATGTTTTAATACATGTATAAATTATGTAAATGATCAAATTAGGGTAATTAGCATATCCATCATTTTAAACATTTCCCATTTTTTCATGGTGAGAACATTGAAAATCCTCTCTTCTAGCTATTTCAATATACTCAATATATTATTATTAACTATAGTAACCCTACTGTGCAATACAACATCAGGACTTCTTCTTGTCTAATTGTAACTTTGCGCTCGTTGGCCAATCTGCCTCAATCTTCTCCAGTCTCTGGTAACTGCTGTTTTACTCTCTATTTGTATGAGATCAACTTTTTAGGTTCCATAAATGAGTGAGATCATATATTATTTGTCTTTCTGTGTTTGTCTCATTTCACTTAATGCAAAGTCCTCCAGGTTCATCAATGTTGTCACAAATGTCAATATTTCATTCTTTCTGAAGATTGAATGGTATACTTCATTTTCTTTATTTTCTCATCTCTTATTGGACATTTAGGTTGATTCTATGTCTTGGCTATTGTAAATAGTGCCACAGTAACCATGAAAGTACAGATATATTTTCAACCTACTGATTTTATTTCCTTTGGTTAAATATCCAGCAGTGGGATTGCTGGATAATGTGGTAGTTCCACTTTTTCTTTTTTGAGGAACCATCAAACTGTTTTTCATAATGGTTATACTAATTCAATTTCTCACCAACAGTGTGCAAGAATTCCCTGTTCTCCATATCCTTGCTAACACTTGTTTTCTTTTGTATTCTTGATAATATTCTAACTGGAGTGAGGTGATATATCATTGTGGCCTTGATTTACATTTCCCTTATAGTTAGCGATGTTGAACATATTTTCATATACCTGTGGAACATTGATTTGTATCTCTTTTTTTGAGAAATGTCTACTAAGCTCTTTTGCTCTTTTTAAAATCACATTATTTGTTTTTTGGTTATTCAGCTGTTTGGGTTCTTTATATAGTCTGGAAGATAATCCCTTTTCAGATTTGTAGTTCGCAAATATTTTTCTCTGAAGAGGTTGTCTCTTCACTCTGTAAATTGTTTTCTTTGCAGAGCAGAAACTTTATAGTTTGTCGATTTTTGTTTCTGTCAACCATGCTTTTGAGGTCTTATCCAAAAAACTCTTGCCTGGTCCAGTGTTATACAATGATTCCTCTAATTTTTTTTCTAGTAGTTTCATAGTTTCAGGACTTACTTTTAGGTATTCTCAAGTTACAATACATTCATTTTGAGCTGATTATTGTATATGGTCAGAGATGGGCATCTAGACTCATTCTTCTGCAAATGAATGTCCAGTTTTCTTACCTTTATTTACTTATTTATGTATTTATTTTGAGATGGAGTCTTGCTTTGTACCCCTAGGCTGAAGTGCAGTGGCGCAATCTTGGCTCACTGCAACCTCCATCTCCCAGGTTCAAGTGATTCTCCTGCCTCACCCTCCCTAGTAGTTGGGATTACAGGTGTGCACCACCAGCCCTGGCTGATTTTTATATTTGTGTAGAGACAGGTTTTACCATACTGGCCAGGCTGGCCTTGACCTCCTGACCTCAAGTGATCTGCCCAACCCAGCTTCACATAGTGCTGGGATTATAGGCATGAGTCACTGCTTTTGGCCCCTACCACCATTTATTAAACAGACTGTCCTTTTCGTAATGTGTGTTCTTGAAAACTTTGTCACAAATCATTTTGATATAGATGTAGAAATTTATTTCTGAGCTCTCAATTCTGTTTCATAGGTCTATGTTTCTGTTTGTATGCAAGTAGTATGCATCTTTGGTTACTACAGCTTTGTAATATATATATATATATATACATACACACATATATATGTGTATGTATATATGTATACACACATATATATAATTCTTTTTTTAATTGTACTTTAAGCTCTGGGGTACATGTGCACATCCCACAGGGTTGTTGCATAGGTATGCACATGCCATGGTGGTTTTCAGTCTCCATTCCCCCATCGCCTACATCAGGCATTTCTCTCAATGTTTTCCCTCCCCAGTCTCTCTGCTCCCCGGTGTCCCTCCCCTAGCCCCCCAGCCCCCAACTTACCCCAGTGTGTGATGTTCCCCTCCCTATGCCCATGTGTTTCCATTGTTCGACACCTGCCTATGAGTGAGAACAGGTGGTGTTTGATTTTCTGTTCTTGTGTCAGTTTTCTGAGAATGATGGTTTCCAGATTCATCCATGTCCCTACAAAAGACACAAACTTGTCATTTTTTATGGCTGCATAGTATTCCATGGTGTATATGTGCCATATTTTCTTTGTCTGGTCTATCACTGATGGGCATATAGGTTGGTTCCAGGTCTTTGCTATTATAAACAGTGCTGCAATGAACATATGCGTGCATGTGTCTTTATAATAGAATGATTTATAATCCTTTGGGTATATATGCAGTAATAGGATTGCTGGGTAAAATGGAATTTCTATTTCTTTTTTTTTTTTCTTTTTTTTTTTTAATCACCACCCGCCCCCTCCGACCCCCCAGAATTTCTATTTCTAAATCCTTGAGGAATCACCACACTGTCTTTCACAATGGTTGAACTAATTTACACTCCCACCAATAGTGTAAAAGTGTTCCTTTTTCTCCACATCCTCTCCAGCATCTGTTGTCTCTAGACATTTTAATGATTGCCATTCTAATTGGCATGAGATGATACCACAATGTGGTTTTGATTTGCATTTTTCTAGTGACCAGTGATGATGAGCATTTTTTCATGTTTCTTGGCAGCAGAAATGTCTTCTTTTGAAAAGTGTCTGTTCATATCCTTTGCCCACTTTTTAAATGGGGCTGTGTTTTTTTTCCTGTAAATTTGTTTAAGTTCTCTGTGGTTTCTGGATAGTAGCCCTTTGTCAGATGGGTAGATTGGAAAAACTTTTTCACATTCTGTTGGTTGCTGGTTCACTCTAATGATTGTTTCTTTTGCTGTGCAGAAACTCTTAAGTTTAATTAGATCCCATTTGTCTATTTTGGCTTTTGTTGCCATTGCTATTGGTGTTTTAGTCATGAAGTTCTTTCCTATGCCTATGTCCTGAATGGTATTGCGTAGGTTTTCTTCTAGGGTTTTTGTGGTGTTAGGTCCTATGTTTAAATCTTTAATCGATTTGGAGTTAATTTTTGTACAAAGTGTCAGGAAGGAATTCAGTTTCAGCTTTCTGCACGTGGCTAGCCAGTTTTCTCAACACATTTATTAAACAGGGAATCCTTTCCCCATTGCTTGTTGTTGTTGGGTCTATCAAAGATCAGATGGCTGTAGATGTGTGGCATTGCTTCCAGGACCTCTGTTCTGTTCCATTGGTCTATATTTCTGTTTTGGTACCAGTACCGTATTGTTTTTATTACTGTAGCCTTGTACTACAATTTGAAGTCTGATAACGTGATGCCTCCAGCTTTGTTCTTTTTGCTTTGGATTGTCTTGGCTATATGGGCTCCTTTTTGGTTCCATATAAAGTATAAAGTGGTTTTCTCCAGTTCTGTGAGGAAGGTCGATGGTAGCTTGATGGGGATAGCATTGAATCTGTAAATAACTTTGGTCAGTACGGCCATTTTCATGATATTGATTCTTCCTAACCATGAGCATGGAATGTTTTTCCATCTGTTTGTGTCCTTTTATTTCCTTGAGCAGTGGTTTGTAGTTCTCCTTGAAGAGGTCCTTCACATCCTTTGTTAGTTGTATTTCTAGGATTTTATTCTCTTTGTAGCAATTGTGAATGGGAGTTCACCATGATTTGGCTCTGTTTGTCTGTTATTGGTGTATAGGAATGCTGGTGATTTCTGCACATTGATTTTGTATACTGAGACTTTGCTGAATTTGCTTATCAGCTTAAGAAGGTTTTGGGCTGAGACAATGGGGTCTTCTAAATGTGCAATCATGTCATCTACAAATAGAGACAATTTGACTTCCATTTCCTAATTGAATACCGTTTATTTCTTTTTCTTGCCTAATTGCTCTCGCTAGAACTTCCAATACTATATTGAATAGGAGTGGTGAGAGAGGGCATCCTTATCTAGTGCCAGTTTTTAAAGGAGATGCTTCCAGTTTTTGCCCATTCAATATAATATTGGCTGTGGGTTTGTCATAAATAGCTTTTATTATTTTGAGATACGTTCCATCAATACCTAATATATTGAGGGTTTTTAGCATAAAGGGCTGTTGAATTTTGTCAACGTCCTTTCTCTGCATCTATTGAGATAATCATGTGGTTTTTGTCTTTGGTTCTGTTTATATGACGGATTACATTTATAGATTTGCATATGTTGAACCAGCCTTGTATACCCGGGATGAAGCCTAGTTGATCGTGATGGATATGGTTGGATTCGGCTTGCCAGGATTTTATTGAAGATTTTTGCATCTATGTTCATCATGGATATTGGCCTGAAGTTTTCTTTTTTAGTTGTGTCTCTGCCAGGTTTTGGTATCAGGGTGATGTTGGTCTCATAAAATGAGTTAGGGAGTATTCCCTCGTTTTGCATTGTTTGGAATAATTTCAGAAGAAATGGTACCAGCTCCTCTTTGTACATCTGGTAGAATTCGGCTGTGAACCTGTCTGGACCTGGCCTTTTTTTGGTTGGTAGGCTATTAATTGCTGCTTCAACTTCAGACCTTGTTATTGGTCTATTCAAGGTTTCAACTTCTTCCTGGTTTAGTCTTGGGAGGGTGCAAGTGTCCAGGAATTTATCAGTTTCTTCCAGATTTACTGGTTTATGTGCATAGAGCTGTTTGTAGTAATCTCTGATGGTAGTTTGTATTTCTGTGGAATTGGTGGTGATCACCCATTATCGGTTTTTATTGCATCATTGAATTCTTCTCCCTTTTCTTTTTTTTAAGTCTGGCTATCAGTCTTTTTATTTTGTTGATCTTTTCAAAAAACCAGTTCCTGGATTTATTGATTTTTTGAAGGGTTTTTGTGTCTCTATCTCCTTCAGTTCTGCTCTGATCTTAGTTATTTCTTGTCTTCTGCTCCCTTTTGAGTTTTTTTTATCTTGCTCCTCTAGCTTTTTCAATTTTGATGACAGTGTATCAATTTTAGATCTTGCCTCGCTTCTCATGTGGGCATTTATTGTCATAAATTTCCCTCTAGACGCTGCTTTAAATGTGTCCCAGAGATTCTGGTACATTAGGTCTTCATTCTCATTGGTTTCGAATAACATTTTTATTTCTGCCTTCATTTCATTGTTTATCCCTTCATCATTCAGGAGCAAGTTGTTCAGTTTCCATGTAGTTTTATGGATTTGAGTGAGTTTCTTAATCCTGAGTTCTAATTTAATTGCACTGTGGTCTGAGAGACTGTTTGTTAGGATATCCATTCTTTTGCATTTGCTGAAGAGTGATTTATTTCCAGATATGTGGTCAATTTTAGAGTAAGTGTGATGTGGTGCTGAGAAGAATATATATTCTGTGGATTTGGAGTGGAGAGTTCTATAGATGTCTATTAGGTCTGCTTGGTCCAGATCTGTATTCGAGTCCTGGATATCCTTGTTGACTTTCTGTCTCATTGATCTGTCCAATATTGACAGTGGAGTGTTAAAGTTTCACACTAGGTCATAGAGTACTTGCATTGTGTATCTGGGTGCTTCTGTATTGGGAGCATATATATTTAGGATAGTTAGCTCTTCCTGTTGCCTTGATCCCTTTACTATTATGTAATGCCCTTCTTTGTCTCTTTTGATCTTTGTTGGTTAAAGTCCATTTTATCAGAGACTAGTATTGCCACCCCTGCTTTTTTTTGCTCTCCATTTGCTTGGTAAATCTTCTTCCATCCCTTTATTTTGAGTCTGTGTGTGTCTTTGCATGTGAGGTGGGTCTCCTGAATACAGCACACCAATGGGTCTTGACTTTTTATCCAATTTGCCAGTCTGTGTCTTTTGTTTGGGCATTTTGGCCATTTACATTTAATGTTAATATTGTTAAGTTTGCATTTGATCTTGCCATTTTGTTACTGGTTGGTTGTTTTTCCAATTAGTTGATGCAGTTTCTTCATTGCTTCATTGGTCTTTACCATTTGATATGTTTTTGCAGTGGCTAGTACTGGTTGTTCCTTTCCATCTTAAGTGCTTCCTTCAGGAGCTCTTTTATGGCAGGTCTGGTGGTGACAAAATCTTTCAGCAATTGCTTGTCTGTAAAGGATTTTATCTCTCCTTCACTTATGAAGCTTAGTTTGGCTGGGTATGAAATTCTGGGTTGAAAGTTCTTTTCTTTAAGGATGCTGAATATTGGCCCCCACTCTCTCCTGGTTTGCAGGGTTTCTGCTGAGAGATTATCTGTGAGTCTAATGGGCTTCCCTTTGTGGGTGACCTGACCTTTCTCTCTGGCTGCTCTTAGCATTTTTTCCTTCATTTCAACCCTGGTGAATCTGACTATTATGTCCTTTGGGGTTGCTCTCCTTGAGTAGTATCTTTGTGGTGTTCTCTGTATTTCCTGGATTTGGATGTTGGCCTGCCTTGCTAGATTGGGGAAGTTCTCCTGGATAATATCCTGAAGAGTGTATTCCAGTTTGGATTCATTTTCCCCATCATGTTGAGGTATACCAATCAAGTGTAGATTAGGTCTTTTCAATAATCCCGTATTTCTTGGAGGCTTTGTTCATTTCTTTTCACTCTTTTTTCTCTAATCTTGCCTTCTCATTTAATTTCATTGAGTTGATCTTCAATCTCTGATATCCTTTCTTCTTCTTAATTGATTCAGCTATTGAAACCTGTGTATGCCTCACGAAGTTCTTGTGCTGTGTTTTTCAGCTCTATCAAGTCATTTATATTCTTCTCTAAGCTGGTTATTCTAGTTAGCATTTTATCTAATCTTTTTTCAAGGTTTCTTTGCATTGGGTTAGAACATGTTCCCTTAACTCAGAGAAGTTTATTACCTATCTTCTGAAGCCTGCTTCTGTCAATTTGTCAAACTCTTTCTCCATCCTGTTTTGTTCCTTTGCTGGTGAGGAGTTGTGGTCCCTTGGTGGGAAGACTTTCTGGTCTTTGATAATTTTGTCCTTTTTGTGCTGGTTTCTTCCCATCTTCATGAAATTATCTACCTTTGATCTTTGAAGTTGGTGATTTCAGAGTGGATGTCCTTTCTGTTGATGTAGTAGCTATTTCTCCCGTATGAGGCATTTTTTTGGTTATGCAATCGTCAGGAATCTGCTTGTTGAGGCAGTCTGTCACTTCTCTGCCTGCAGAAGAGCTACTGGGCTGCCTCAGGCTTAGCCAGGCTGCTGAGTTTGGGTTTTGTTTACACAGCCTTCCTTTGGGTTTTGTTTACACAGGTGAGGTTAGACCCACTTTCCCAATGGCAGGCATCGTTCCTCTGGCTGAGCTCAATCTTTCCGGGTCAAATTCAAACTTATGTGCTGCCTGCAAAACTCGAGTGAGAGGGCTTCAGTTTGCTGGACTTTGTGGGGTGGGACCTGCCAAGCCATATCTTGTTTCCCTGCTTTCAACTCTCCCTCTTTCTGGGGGACAGGTAGTTCGTCCTGCAAGCGTTCTTGACATTAGTCAGAACTTCCTCCCAGGTCTGTGCTGACAACTGATGGCATCGGGCAGGCCAGAGCTGTTGCTCAGATCTGTGTTGAAACTCATGCTTTTCAGCCCAGTGGTGTTCTCCTGTGCTGTGGGTTGCAGAGGCCATGGGGGGAGCACAATATCTGGACCAGAGTGCTGCCAGGGTAAGGCCTCCAATCCTCTGGGCCAGTTGCTCTTCCTGGGTGGAGCAGTGCCCCACCCTGCTTCTGTTAGCCCTCTTTGGGCTTCTCCCACCCTGCTCTGGTTCACCCTTTCGGGTCTGTTCCCACTGTCCAACCAGTCCCATTGAAACGAACCTGGTACCTCATTTGGGAATGTGGAGATCACTTGCCTTCTGGGTCTCTCTCACTGGGAACTGCTCTCTGGATTTGTTCCTATTCAGCCATCTTGGCAGAAGTCCCCCAGTCAAGGTTCTTAGGTGTGGACAAAAGAATGCTCCCTAGCCTGTGTCAAGATATTGAAGAGGATATTCCCACCTGTATATATGAGTTACCAGTGAGATGTCTGCTGTCCCTTTCCATGTGGCCCCTTCATGACTGTAGCTCTCTATTTCTTTTCCAGTCTTTGTATATGAGCCTCTTCCTTAAAAGTGGTGGGTGATCCCATCTGTACCATGCAGCTCACTTTGTAGTGTATTTTGAAGTCAGGTGGTATGAAGCCTCCAGCTTTGTTTTTTTACTCAAGATGCCTTTGGCTATTTGGGGTCTTTTGTGATTCCATATGAATTTTAGAATTGTTTCCCATTTCTGTGTAGAATGTCATTGGTATTTTGATAGAGATTGCATGGAACCTATAGATTGCTTTTGAGTAGTATGACATTTAAAAAATATTAATTCTTCCAATCCATGAACATGGGATATTTTTCAATTGATGAGCAGTCAAAATCCAATGTTTCTATGTTGATTTTCTGTGGATGATCTGCCCATTGTTTAAAGTGGGGTGGTGATATCCCCTCTTTTTTCCCACTTTCCCACTTACAAACACATATTGCAAGTACCACAAAAAATTGTAACAGCACATGCAACACAGTCTGGTTTTCAGCATACATACAGCCTGAGCAAGAAGGGTGAGTACTGAAGCTCTACAGAGGTCATTCTGGGAGCCCTGCTACAGGAAATTTTAATCTATCAAAACAGCTTTTTCCTCCCACAGTCCAGGCTCATCACTTCTTCCTAATCCAAGCTGGCTTGTCCACACATGGAAATCAAGGTTGCTCCATATATGTTAATACTTGCTCAGCTGTGTTTCATGAGGCAGCTCCACAAGTCAAGTCCTGGCTCAAATTCTGTACAGGAAACTCCTGTAGCTGTCAAAGAACTCTTGCACCCTCTGCACTACTTTGCTGCTGAAGTTACCTGGCTCCCCTGCCCTCAACTTTTCCAGCTTCTGATCATTTGTAAATCTACCATTGTCAGTTCTTCTAGTGCTCTCAGAATCACTGGAGTACTTCTACAGCTCTCTCTGATGACCTAGGGCTGCAGCAAGAGGCACAGAACTCTCCTTCTCTGGGTTCTGGTTTCCTTTATTCCTTCCCTTCCGTCTCCTTGGTACATTTGTCCTGTGAGTGTTTGACTCTATCACTTTCAAAGCTGTGGTGTGATTTAGGTCTTTGGATGGGCATCATGCCCTGACATAAGCAAAGAGTCTGATACAGAGTGGCCTGCAGGGAATGGCTTTTAGGTATTTCCAGAGTCTGGGAGCTGCTGGAGCAAGTAGGCAAGCCCAGTTTTCTTAAGGACTTTTTGATCCTGCTTCAGTTTCAGCTCCAATGTGGGTACAAACTTGCTTTTTAAAACTCTTTGCATCACATCAGTGCTGACATCAAAGCCTTCAGTCAACCTGGGAACTGACCAGGACTCTGACAGGAAAATGTGGGAATGTTTGGAACTTCCTAGACACTTGGAGGGCTCAGAAGACAGAAGGATGTGGGAAAGTTTGGAACTTCTTTGAGACTTGTTAATTGGCTTTGACCAAAATGATAATAGTGATGTGGGCAATCAAGTCCAGGCTGAGGTAGTCTCAGATAGAGACAAGAAACTTTTTGGGAACTAGAACAATGGTGATTCTTGCTATTCTTTAGCAAAGAGACTAATAGCATTTTGCCCCTTCCCTAGAGTTCTAGGGAACTTTGACCTTAAGAGAGATGATTTAAGGTATCTGACAGAAGAAATTTCTAAGCAGCAAAGCATTGAAGAAGAAGCAGAGCATAAAGGTTTGGAAAATTTGCAGCTTGATGATGCAGTAAAAGAGAAAAACTCTAAGGAGAGAAATTCAAGTCTGCTGCAGAAATTTGTATACATAATGAGGAGCCAGATGCTAATCACCAAGACAATGGGGAAAATGTCTTCAGGGCATATCAGAGACCTTCACAGCAGCCCCTCCCATCATAGGCAAGGAGGCATAGAAGGTAAAAATGGTCCCAGGGTCCTCCTGCCTTGTGCAGCCTAGGGACTTGGTGCCCTGTGTCCTAGATCCACCACCCATGGCTAATAGGGGCCAAAATACAGCTCTGGCTGTGGCTTCAGAGGATGCAAGCCCTAAACCTTGGCAGGTTCCATGTGGTGTTGAGCCTGTGGGCCCACAGAAGTCAAGAATTGAGGTTTGGGAACCTCCACCTAGATTTCAGAGGATGTGTAGAAATGCTTGGATGATCAGGCAGAAGTTTGTTGCAGGGGCAAAGAACTCATGGAAAACCTCTGCTAGGGCAGTGCAGAGTAAATGTGGGGTTGAAACCCTCACACTAAGGCACTGCCTAGTAGAGATGTGAGAAGAGGGCCACCATCCTCCAGACTCCAGAATGGTAGATCCACTGACAGCTTGCACTGTGAACTGGAAAAACCACAGACACTCAATGTCAGTCCATGAAAGCAGCTGGGATAGGGGCCGTCCCCTGCAAAGCCACAGGTGAGGAGCTGTCCAAGGCCATGGGAGCCCACCTATTGCATCAGCATTACCTGGATGCAAGACACGGAGTCAAAGGATATCATTTTGGAACTTCAAGGTTTAATGACTGCCCTATTGGATTTCAGACTTGTATTACCTGTAGCCCCTTCATTTTGGCCAACTTCTCTCTTTTAGAATGGGTATATTCACCCAGTGCCTCCATCCCCATTGAATCTAAGAAGTAACTAACTTGCTTTTGATTTTACAGGCAAATAGACAAAAGGGATTTGCCTTGTCTGAGATGAGACTTTGGACTGTGGACTTTTGGGTTAAATCTGGAATCAGTTAAGACTTTGGGAGGATTTGTGGAAGGCATGATTAGATTTTTTTTTTGTTTTTTTGAGTCTGTTGCCCAGGCTGGAGTGCAATGATGCAATCTCAGCTCACTGTGACCTCTACCTCCTGGGTTCAAGCAATTCTTCTGCCTCAGCCTCCTGAGTAGCTGGGACTACAGGTGTGTGCCATCACATACAGCTAATTTTTGTATTTTTAATAGAGATGGTGTTTTATCATATTGGCCAGACTGGTCTCAAGCTTCTAACCTTAGGTGATCTTCCCACCTCATCCTCCCAAAGTGCTGGGATTATAGGCATGAGCCACCATGCCTAGCCTCAACATGATTAGTTTTGAAAGCTTTTCTCGTCTCAGATGAGACTTTCGATTGTGGACTTTTGAATTAATGAGTTAAGACTTTGGGGCATGATTGGAAGGGCATGATTGTGTTTTGAAATGTAAGGACATGTGTTGAGAAATGCTAAGTGTATGACTGCTGAGAAATGCTGAGTGTATGATAGAATATACTGTTTGCTAGGAAGAACGATGGCAAGGAAAACCTAGCCAGCCCTCCCCAAGTAGAAAACTACTTGGGGCATTCCAAAGTGGCAGGACAATATATAAATATCCTATACTGGTTAAAACAATTCTTTAAGATATCTGACCCTGCCCCCTTGGCTCCCTCATGGAGAATACTTTTTAGTTTGTCTGTGATCAGTAGTAAGCAGGCACCAGCTGCCTACAGAGCATAATTTGTGTTATGAGAAAATACCGACCATCTGTTTGCTAATAATAATCACCTGTTCAGAGAGAATAATGGCATGGGTCAGAGTCTACTTGGGGCCCTTCAGCCTGGAATGCTGTTAGCCCCTGAGGTTCTCAGCTCAGAAGGCTACTGGTGACCTGGAAACACCCACTTTGCTGTTGTATCTGGGTGTCTGACTCTCAGTTTCCTTCAGCGTCGCCTGGGTGGGGGTCTCTCTGGCCAAGCTGGTACTTAATAGATATAAGATTTGGGAGGGGCCTGTGGTGGAATGATATGATTTGGCTCTGTATCCTCACCCAAATTTCACCTTGAATTGTAATAATCCCCATGTATCAAGTGTGGGACTAGGTGGAGATAATTGAATCATGGACACAGTTTTCCCCATGCTGTTCTCGTGATAGTGAGTGAGTTCTCATGAGATCTAATGGTTTTATAAGGGGATTCTCCCTTCTCTCGACACTCATTCTCCTGCTGTCCTGTGAAGAGATGACTTCCACCATGATTGTAAGTTTCCTGAGGCCTCCCCGGACAGGTGGAACTGTGAGTCAATTAAATCTGTTTTCTTTATAAATTACCCAGTCTTGGGTATTTCTTCAGAGCACTATGAGAACAGACTAATATAGGAGGTTCTATTTTTGTGTATTTCAAGGTTTTGTTCCAAGACTAAGAACTTTTTTTTAGCATTTCTTGTAGTGCTGGGTTAGTAGTGGTGAATTCCCTCAGCCTTTGTCTGAAAAAGACTTTATCTCTCCTTTGTTTATGAAGCATTGTTTATTTTTTAAAATCTTTTTTCTTTGTCTTTGTCTGATTAGATTAATTCTCAAGCCTGCCTTTAAGCTCTGAAGTTTGTTCTTCTACTTGTTCTATTTTGGTGTTGAAACTTTCCAGTGCAGTTTGTACTTCTCTAAATTTGTCTTTCATTTCCAGAAGTTGTGATTGCTTTTTCTTATAAGACATTTCTCTGGAGAATTTTTGATCCATATCCTATATTGTTTTTAAATTTTCTTTAAGTTATTTTTCATCTTCCTCTGGTGTCTCCTTGAGTAGCTTAATAAGCAACCTTCTGAATTATTTATCTGGCAATTCAGAGATTTCTTCTTGGTTTGGATCCATTGCTAGGGAGCTGGTATGATTTTTTTGTAGGTGTTACACAGCCCTGTTTTTTCATCTTAACAGAATTATATTTGTGGTTCCTTCTCATTTGGGGGAACTATTTTATTACGAAGTCTGGAACTCAAGGCCTGCTGTTCAGATTCTCTTGTCCCACAGGTAATTTCTTGATGTGGTACTCTCCCCCTCCTCCTGGAGATGGTGCTTCCTACGAGCCAGACTACAGTGACTGTTATTGCTCTTCTGGGTCTAGCCACCCAGCGGGGCTACCAGACTCTGAGCTGGTGCTGGGTGATGTCTATGAAGAGTACTGTGATGTGATCTGTCTTCAGGTTTCCCAGCCATGGATACCAGTACGTGCTCTAGTGGAGGTGACGTAGACTATGTGAAAATCCTTGGTTATAGATATGTTTAGTGTTCTGGCTTTCTTAAATGCTGGTTATGCTAGCAGTGAATTTGTTCTGTGGACACTTCTAAAAGCTCTGGTTGATTAGGTATGGTGGCTAACACCTGTAATCCCAGCACTTTGGGAGGCTGAGGGGGATGGATCACCTGAGGTCAGAAGTTTGAGACTAGCCTGTCCAACATGGCAAAACCTCGTCTCTACTAAAACTACAAAAATTAGCTGGGTGTAGTGGTGCACCCTTGTAGTCCCAGCTACTGAGGAGGCTGAGGTGGAAGAATCAGTTGAACCTCATGGGTAGAGGTTGCAGTGAGCTGAGATCACGACACTGCACTCCAGCCTGGGTGACAGAGTGAGTCTCTGTTTCAGAAGAACAACAACAACAACAACAACAACAACAATAACAACAAATCTCTGGTTAGCCAGGTTGTTGCAGGCAGTGGAATTAGCTGTTGTCTTCTCTTTCCTGTGATCAGGATTATTCTGTCATGAGTTGCTGTGATAACCTGAGTTGTTTGGTCTCCAACCAAGATATGGCACTTTTAAGAGAGCACCAGCTGAGGTAAGGAATACTTTGTTATTATAATGTTTCTGTAAGTAGATCAAAGATAGGGGGGCACACCAAGCCATGCAGGACCACATGCAGAAGCACCAGGTTGGTTAGGAAGCTGAGGGCACGTTATGATTTTTATTTGGCCACATCACCCACATTTATTTGTCCATTTTTAGGCTTCTGTGGATCTTAGCATCTTAGCTGTGAATCTCCTAATACCTGCTGGTCACAGCACCATAGAAATTGAGTGTCTAGGAGCAGAGAACACAGTCCAGTGATAACAAGATGTAACTTTTTTTTTTTTCTTTCAGCACTTTGATTATATTGTCCTATTGTCTCCTGGCTTGCAAGGTTCTGCTAAGAAATGTGCTCATAGTCTAATGGGGATTCCCTTATATCTGACTTGACACTTTTCTTTTGCTAATGTTAGAATTCTGTCTTTGTCTTTGACTTTTGAAGTTTGATCATAATGTCCCTTGGGGATGACCTGTTTGTGTTGAATTTGTTTGGGACTATTAAGCTTCGTAGGTCTGATATCTATATCTCTCAGAAGATTTGGGAAGTTTTAAGCTGTTATTTTGTTAAATAAGCTTCTTGTACCCTTCTCTATCTCCTCATTCTGAAAATTACATAGTGAATATTTACTTAATGGTGTCTCATAAATTCTGTAGGCATTCTTTGTTCTTTTTAATTTTTGTTTTCCCTGATTGGTTAATCTCAAAAGATCTGTCTTTAAATTCAAAAAGTCCTTTTTTTTTTCTTGATCTAGTCTTCTGTTGTAGCTTGAGTTGTATAGTTCAGTTTATTTATTGAATTTTTCAGCTCCAAGATTTCTGTTTGCTTCCTTATAATAATATCTGTCTCATCTCTGTTGACTTTCTCATTCAGATTATGAATTGTTCATTTTATTTCCAGTATTATCTTGTGTCTCATTGAGTTTCCTTAAAATTATTATTTTAAACTCCCTTTCAACCATTTCGTAAATTTTCTTTTGCTTTTTGAGGTCAGTTATTGGAGAATTGTGCTCTTTTGAAGGTATTATGTTTTCTTGCTTTTTATGTTTCTTGTGTTTCTGTCTTGATATCTGCACATCTGGTGGAACGGTTGTTTCTTGACTTTTTATGGAGTAGCTTCTTTAGAGAAGGGTTTCTTTTCATTTTTTTTCCCCCTGTATATATGTCCTAGGATATCAGTTGAGTAGTGTGCATTGGCTTTGGTTCTAGGTAGGTGCAATAGTGCACTTCTATGAGGTTTCTTCAGCTGTAATCAATACCAGTGATGCCTGTGAGTTTCTCAGTGGCCTAGAATGTAGAAATTTGTGGTGGCAGTGGTATGGCTTTGCTGGGGCCAGGACAGTTGGCTGCTTCTCAAACCAAGGGTGTTCACTGGCTTTGGTTCAGCATCTCTGTTGTGTATAACCACCTGTACACTGGAGAATAGGACACTACATGGGCTTAGTACGGGGCTTGCAGCTGTTATACTACCTAGCTTCCAATTAGTTGATATTGTGGCACTGTAGCTAGATGGGTGAGCATGGTGGAATGGCAGTGCAGCCTCAGGGATGTAGTGGCTACTGTCCCTCTGAGCAAAATGTACTGTAGCAGTGACTTCAGTGTCAGTTTGGCAGTGTGCCATAGCACCTTGCATCATAGTGGGCTTGCTGAGTCCTGGGGATTTGGGGTAGGTTCTTCCCCTGGAATAACGCAGCCATGTGAACTCCAAGCAGTTCCCTAAACTGGGCTTAGGGCCTTGTGTTACCTCAGAATTGTCCAGTAGTAGGGACTTCAGGTATCTACAGTGGTAATGGAGTATCAGTGGAGTAGTAAACAGTGGTAACAAAGTGGTAAATGGAAGGGACCTCCTGTTTACCTTTTCCCTGCAGAGAGAAGTCTTTCTTAGTTTGGGGTTGATCTCAGCTGGGGAGATGGAATGGAAGATGCATGGCATTTTCTCCCCTTCTCTATGCTGCCAATCTGAGTTTCTGTGCTCCATAGCATTTTCTCTACTGTCCTCCACCCCCACCTATATTCCAGTGCTCTCCTTTAGAGTCTCTAGCTGGAATGTAGTTGTTTATTTATTGTTTTGGTCCTTTTTATGAGGTAGCAAGCATTAGGCACGTTTACTCAGTCATCTTGCTGACATTACTCCTCATCTTCATTTTTTATTGGGTTTAGTGCCCTGTTCACTAAGACCTTATTGCCTCTGCCATCTCTTGGGCACAACTCTTAGTAGTGAATACCTGCAGACACTTACATAGGTTTATTTTGTTTGTTTGCTCAAGCTTCACAGGGAAAATGTACAGCAAAACTGAGTAGAAGCTGAATGTAGGCAGGAAATAAGGGGTCAAATAATTGGACAGATTTTCTGGTTGGCTTAAATATTTTTTTTCGAGATCAGTCCCAAAATTATTTGCTTAATGGCTTAGGTGTTGTTGTTTAGATGTAACATTGTAGTAAATTGAATACATGCATAATCACTCTTAAGTCACTTCAACTTACAATGTATATGAAATATAAGAAAGGTAGTATAAGTAAAAACAGGTAAAATAATCATAGTCACTATTCAAAAGCACAATGCAGAATTTGACCATGAGAAAAATTACATAATTTTTCGTAAACTTTTGAAGCTTTTTGACATTTTGAAGCTAAGAGTTTATAAAAGGTTAAAGGATCAAAAATTAATTCTAAATAAAGGTTGATTCATGCATTTTAAGGCAGGTCAGCCTTATATAAATGTACTGTGACCAGACGATGCTGCTAGTGCTGTGGAATGAAATATTTAAAAAGGAAAAATCTTTGTGCTTTGTTGATTCAGAACTATTTATAATGTGCTATCTTTTCCTGTTATCTCCTACCACTTGTGTCTTTGTATTGTTCTTGAATTCTGTAAAATGTCACCTTTTTGAGCTTTATTTTTTTATCTGGCAATTTTTTTCTTACCCCTACATGTCTAAAGTAACCATATTTCTAATTGTAAAAAACCATGAGGAGGTTATATTTATTTTCAATAGAGATGTAATAACAGGAATTGGATTTACAGTCTGGCCAAAAAAAAAATGTACAAATAGGAAATAATGGTTTTCAATATATTGGACATCAGGAAATGCATCACAGTGATTCCTGAGAGAGAGGAAATGAACAAGGTATACCACATTAGAGCCTTGAGAGTGTTTCCAGGTTGTGGCGTAGGGAGGGGAACCCAGTGATCTCCCTGGGTTGAGGAGACAGAGCCAACAGTCCAAGAGAATATAGTTACTAGAGTTTGCTAGACAGAGTACTGGATAGGAGAGATCTGTACAGAGAAATAACTCTGAAGATCTGAAGAAGGTATTCTTTGGCTCTTCAGGAGAGTCCAGATCAGTGTATTTAAGTGAGCAAACTACTCAAGGTCCAGAAAAGAACTCATTGAAAGGATTAGAGGAAATAGCACCCAACAATTATACAGGGCTAAGAATGGTGCCAGTTTCTATCTGCTGGAATCAAAAATCTTTATTTTATTTAGTAGGGCACTGAGTAAAGTACACAGGGTCTTTCTTCAGTTGTAGGAAATAGCCTTAGACTGAGCACTGCTCCAGTCCTGCTTAACAAATCTTAACAGCAGGATCTGACTAATCCCAACTATTTGCAAATAACTTAACTTTATCCCAGAACAAAAGCTAAGAATATTTATAATAATACAAAAAATTCATTACTCAACAAGGGAACACAATGTCTGGCATCCAATAAAAATTACAATGCATACAAGAAGCAGAAAATCATAATCCATAATGAAAAGAATAAGCAATCAAAACTGACCAAGAATAGACACAGATAATAGAAGAGCAGAAGAGGACATTAAACAATTATTATGATTGTATATAATATGTTCCAAAAGTTAAGTGAATACAAGTAAGATATTTATTAAAAAGGCCCAAATGAAATTTCTAGAGATGAAAACTAAAATGTGTGAGTTGAAAAGTACACTGGGTAAAACTGATGAGAAATTAGCATTGCAGAAGGAAATGTAGTGAACTTGAAGTCAGAGCAATAAAAGCAATTCAAAGTAAAACACACAGAGGAAATAGAATCAAATAACAAAGAACAGGACATTGATAGGTTGTAGAAAAATATTAAGTGGTCTATGTATGCAATTTGAATCCCTGAAGAGAGAGGAAATGGAAAAATATTTAAAAAAATAAGTCAAGATTTTTCCAAATTGATAAAAACTATAAACCTACATATTCAAGAAATTCAATAAATCCCAAGCACAAAAATTGTGAAGAAAAATGCATAAAAGCACATTGTTATCAGATTGCTAAAATTACTAAGAAGAGAAAAATCTTAAGATCAACAAGAACAAAAAAGAGACATAAGAGAAAGATAGGAATGACAGAATTTTATTTTCATCAACAATGCAAGTGAGAAGACAGTGAAGCAAGATTTTTATGTGTTACATAAAAAAAAACATTAACCCAAAATTCTATACTAAAAATATATTTGAAAACTTAAATGAAATAAAAACTTCTTAGGATATTTTTAAAAGCTGAAAAAATTCATTATTAGCAGGTCTGCAATACAGGAAACATCAAAGAAAGTCCTTTAGTGAGAGAGAGAAATATATCAGATGGAAATATGGATTTACACAAACAAACAGCAAGCACTGAATATTATAACTGCATGAATAAGTATGTGAAATATTTTTCCTATTGTAAAAAATCTGTTCAAAAAATAATTGGCTGTTAAAACAAAAATAATAGCAAAGCAGCATGGAGTTTATAGCATTTGAAAATGTAAAACATACTGCAATAATAACATGAAAACAAGGATGAGAGATAGAATAGTGTACCACTGTCACATTCTTATGCTATAACAAAGTAGTATAATATACCTTGAAAGTATACTGTGATAAGTTAAAGATGTATAGTATAAATCCTACAGCTACTACTAAAATAAAAAATAAACAGCTAGATCTAATAAGCCACTTGAAGATGTAATTGAATCATTTAAAATGTTAAATTAATCTGGAAAGGGTAGAAAAAGAAAAAAAAAAACCAGATGCAATAAATATAAAACAAATATCATAATGATAGGTTTAAATCTGACTATATCAATAATAATATTTAATGTAGATTATCTGAATACTTCAACTAAATCAGCAGTTATCAGATTGGATAACAAACAAAGACTTCACTAGCTCTATGCTGTCTCCAAAAAAAAAACGCTTTAAAAATAAAGAAACAAACAGGTAAAATATAAATAATGAAAGCATGGAAAGCGTATACCATATGAACACTAATTAAGAAAAACTGGACTGGATATATTAGTATCAGAAAAATTCTTGCTCTGAAATCTATGTATAAATACATTCATGGACAAAGAATATTATTTCTTAATAATAAAGGATCAGTTCTTTAGGAGGACTTAGAAATAGGAAATGTTTTTATGCATGTAATAACAACTTCAAAATATATGAAGCAAAACTCATAGATGGAATCTTTTTAAAAAACTGCCAGGACTAATAAATGTTATTTGCAGGGTTACAGGATACAAGATCACTTAAAAAAATCAATTATATATACTAGCAATGAAAAATCTGATACTGCAATTTAAAATATTTAAAATAGCATCAAAATATTTAATACCAGGGGATAAATCTGACAAAAGCTGCCCTAGATTCATATGCTGAAAATTGCAAAATGTAGCTGAGAGAAATTCAAGAAGCCATAACTAAATAGAGAAACACAATGTGTCTATGAGTGCAAAGACTCAATATTGTTAAGATGTTAAATCTCACAAATTGATTTACAGAATCAATTTAATAAAAATGCTAGAGGGGTTTTTGTTTATGTTTCACAGAAGTTCAGAAACTGGCATTAAAATTCATGTGAAAATGCGGAGGGTAGAGAATAGACCAAACAACCTTGAAAAAGAAGGAAGTTGTAAAGTTAAAATTACCTGATTCAAGAATGCTTATAAAGCTATAATAATTAAGACAGTGTGGCATTAGCATAGAGGGAAAGAGAATAATGGAAAAGAATAGATAACTCAAAAATAGATTCATACATGTATGAACAAAGGCTATCCAACAAAAGTGAAGAGAAAGTTCAGTTGAAAAAGAACTTTTTTTGCGCTGAATGATACTGAAAAAAGACCATATCCATATACCAAAAATGAACTTTGATTTGTAGCTCATAACATACATAAAAATCTACTCAAAACAGATTATAAAACTGAACGTAAAACTCAAACCAAGAAACTTATAGAAGTAAGCATATGAAAAAATCTTTGTTACTTTGGGTTAGGCAGAGATTGCTAAGATAACACACCAAAACTATAATTAATTAAACTTCATCTAAATTTAAAACTTCTGCTTCTTCAAAGATACTATTAAGAGAATGAAAAAAAGCCACAGATTTGGAGAAAGTATTTGCAAATCTAATAAAAGTCTTGTATCCAGCTTACACTAAGAACTGTCAAACTCAATATGCTGAATGTTTGTGCACCCACTCCCAACTCAGACCTTGAAATCTTAACCCCCATTGTGATAGTTTTATGAGGTGGGACCTTCAATAGGTGATAAATGCTCTCATAAAAGACACTTAGGAGGGCTCCCTCACTCCTTCTGCCATGTGAGGATACAGGGAGAAGACGACTGTCTATGAACTAGGCAGCAGGCCGTCACCAGACACTAAATCTGCTGGTGTCTTGATCTTGGACTTCCCAGCCTCTAGAACTATGAGAAATAATTTTTGTTGTTTATCTGCCACCCAGTCTATACTATTTTGTTATGGTGTTCCAAATGTGTTAAGACAGAAAACAACCTAATTTAAAAATTGGAAAAATGCTTGAAGAAATATTTCAGTAATCAAGATAGAAGGATGGCAAGTAAGCACAAAAAAGAGACGTTGACCAGGAGTGGTTGTAAGAGAAATGCAAATAAAAATCATATGATATGACTATAAGCCTTTTAGAATGGTTAAAATAAAAAAGGCAAACTAAACTTACCAAGTGTTGTCATGTATGTGAAAGAACTAGAACTCATGCATTGCTGGTGGCAGTGTAAAAAGTTGCAAACACTTTGGAAAATAATTCAGCACTTTCTTTAAAGGTTAAATGGATACAGTACTTCTCTCTTATTTTTGAGTTTTGTTTCCCACAGTTTCAGTTATCTGCAGTTAACTGTGGTCCAAAAATACTAAAGAGAAAACTTTAGAAATAAACAATTCGTAAGTTTTAAATCGCAAATTGCACACCATTCTGAATAGCATGATGAAATCTTTTACCACTCTGGCCTGTTCTACCTAAGACATGAATCACCCCTTTGTCAAGTATTCGTGTGCTGTATACACTACATGCCCATCAGTAACTTAGTAGCCATCTTGGTTATCAGATGTACTGTCTTGGTATTATTTTATTTTATTATTAATTATTATGGTTAATCTCTTACTGTGCTTAATTTATAAATTAAACTTTATCATAAACATGCATAATAAGACATAGTACTCTATATATAGGGTTTAATATTATACATGGTTTCAGGCATCCACTGGGGTTCTTGAAACACACCTCCATGAATAAGGGGAGACTATTAAAATATATTTCCTACTATAAAATCCAGCCATTCTATTCCTAGGTGTTTACTCCAAAGAAATGTAAACATACAATCACACAGAGATTTTTCTACAAATGCTCATAGCAGCTTTATTTGTAATGTTTCCAAACTGGGAACAACAGAAATGTCCAACCAGATGTGATTAAATAAATATACTGATGTCTATTTGTCCAGTGGGATACAACTCACGAATAATAATGAATAACCTATAGATACATAGTATTAACTTTCAGCTGTGTCCAACCCTTTGAATGTGAGGACTTTTTTGCTTATCTGTGGTGGCAGATATCATGAAAATTATGCACAGACCTTTTTTTTTTTAAAGCTCATCAGCTATACTCAGTGTTAGTGTATTTTATATGTAGCCCAAGATAATTATTCTTCCAGTGTGGCCCAGGGAAGGCAAAAGTTTGGACACTCATGAATGAATCTTGAAATAATTATGCTGAGTGAAAGAAGCCATACAATAGAGTATAAACCTTGTGATTTCATTTTTTAATATTTAAAATTCTAGACAATGCAAATTAATCTACAGGGACCAAATTAAGATCATTGGTTGCCTGATAATGGGAAAAGGTGGGTGATATGGGGAAGCGTGGGAAGGAGAGACATGGGGAAGCGTGGGAAGGAGAGACATGAGGAAGCTTTTGGGGGTGATAGATATGATCTTTATCTTGATTGTGCTGTGATTTCATAATACATTCATATATATATAATTACATACTTTATTGTATGTCAATTTTACCTCAAGGAAGTTTTTTGTTTTTAATACTGGAGAAAGCCAGGAAACAAATTGAGACATATGACCTTAAAATACTTTTTTCCTGATTGTTGCATTTATAAGATGAAATACCTTAGAACATATCTTTAATAATTAATTCAACAATCATATTAAAAACTATCTGAAACCATATAATTCACCAATATCCAAAATGTATAGTCACGATGTATATATCCCCATATAACTTCTACAGACATTGATAGTTATCTGACAATTCAAGCTTTCTAAAAGCAAATAACCTTTTTTTCAGGAGATAAATTTTGTTATTAGATAACAAATTTTCTTCCTGTTGTCTCTGTGAACTTTAGCAAGTTACTTTACTTTCCAATATGCAAAGTTGTGCTCCACCTAGATCTTTTGGTGTCCCTTTTAGTATCTTGGTGGGCCCTTACCCTGTCTTCTGTGGGCCTGCTAGTTCATTTCCATACCCAGCCCCCACCCTTACATTTCTGTGGTCTTTAGCTGATGACTGACAGGTGTGGGAATTAGAAAGTCTTGCCTGCCAATTAGAAAGTCTCTTGCCATATGAGGTTTTATGAAGCAGGACTTTGAAATCCTATGCATGCCTGGCTTCTTTCTGTCCTTTTCCCTGCTTCCCTCACCCTCTTTCCTATTTTTTTGGGAGAGTGCTTCCTTCAAAAATCACTCACACAAGAATCTTCATTTCAGAATCTGATTCTGGGGAGCCAGATCCAGGATAGTCCTCATAAGTAAAGGAGATGGCAAAATGTACCTTGCAAATTTGTTGCTAGAACCATGATATAAGGTCCAAAGCTGCTGACACACAGGGCCTTCATTAAATAACAAACACCCTCCACTTGTTACCTAGTGCAAGTTCACTTAGCTTAAATACAGCATAATTCTACAGAGGAAGAGTATTGCTAAGTAGAAAAAAAATCATGAGCTTTCTAATCAGAGCTACTTGGGCTCAAATTTCAGTCGTGTCATGTACAAGCTATGTTGCTTCATAAGTTACTTCATTACTTTGTACCTATCTTTTCCTGTAAAATGGGGATAATAATGTTCAGGGTTGACAGAAGAAGTACGTTCTGTGTTATAACTGAGACTTAGGTCTGACATCAGTTAAGCAATACTCCCTCTTCCCTAAGTATCTATTTAAATATCCTGCTTTGTCTTTGAAGTGAGAAAACATCTAAGAAATACAAATATGAAATGCAAAAAAAAAAACAAAAAAACGATAAAAACAAAACCAAAAACCCTTGAACTTTGTTCACAACCAAGATTCAGACACAAATAATTTTTAGCTAGCTTGGGCAAAATGGGACAAGACAGTTTTGGTGATGTGTTTTTGGAAGCCCTGAGAATTCACAATGGGGAGAAGAAGTATAATACAATGAATCCACTTTACTCAGCAATGGGAAGTGCTATGAAGGGATTTGTCATTGTGGACAGAGCTCAGGAAATGATTAGAAAAAGTTCCAACTCAGCTACCCAAGAGTTTCCTGAGACTTGAAGGTGTTCTCATACTTTGTAACACTCTAGGTTCCAACTAACTATGCTGTTCCACCCCTAGAGCGTTCCTTAGTAGAGCTGTGGTGGTTTCCATCTCACTCCCTTCATGCTACCAAATGACAGGAACGGTCTTGAGAGCAGAGGTGAATTGGGAGGATTCTTTTCTTTTTAATTGTGGTAAGAATACTTAGCATAAGAACTGCTCTCTTAACAAATGTTTAAGTGTGCAAGACATTGTAATTTATCAGAGGTACATGTTGAACAGAGACTCTTTAGAGCTTATTCATCTTGTTTAATGGAAACTTTAACCTTATTGATGAACCCTTCCCATTTCATCCTTCCTTTGGTCCCTGGTAACCCACATTCCATGCTTTAATTCTATGAATTTGACTACTCTAGATACCAGATATAAATGGAATCATACAATATTTATCTTTCTGTGACTGGCTTATTTCACTTAGTATAATATCCTCAAGGCTCATCCATGTTGTCCATTTTGTAGATTTGTAGATGCCCAGGCTGGAGTGCAATTGTACCATCTTGGCTTACCACAACCTCTGCCTCCCGGGTTCAAGCGATTCTCCTGCCTCAGATTTCCAAGCAGCTGGGATTACAGGCATGCACCATTCACGCCTGTCTAATTTTGTATTTTTAGTAGAGACGGGTTTTCTCCATGTTGGTCAGGGTGGTCTCAAACTCCCTACCTCAGGTGATCTTTCCTCCTCAGCCTCACAAAGTGTTGAGATTGCAGGCATGAGCCACCACGCCTAGCTAGAATTTCACTTTTTTTTAAGGTTGAATAGAATCCCGTTATATGTATATGCCACATTTTCTTTATCCATTCATATTTCAATAAACACAGGTTGTTTCTACATCTTGGTGATTATGAATAGTGCTGCAGTGAACATGGGAGTGAGGATATCTCACTGGGATCCTGATTTCAGTTCTTTCAGATATATACCCAGTAGTGGAATTGCTGGATTGGATGGTAGTTCTGTTTTTAATTTTTGAGGAACCTCCATACTGTTTTCCATAGTGGCTGCACCCTTTTACATTCCTCCCAACAGTGTGCGAGGGTTCCTGTTTCCCTACATTCTTACCAATACTTGTTGTCTTTTGTTTTTATGGTAATAGCCACCCTGACAGAGGTGAGAGGATATATCATTGTGGTTTTGATTTGCATTTCCCTGATGAGTAGTGACTTTGAGCATCTTTTTTATATCTATCATCCATTTATGTATTTTTGGAGAAATGTCTTTCAAGCTTTTAGCCTAATTTTAAATCAAGTTATTAGTTATTTTTTGCTATTGAGTTATAGGAGTTTCTTATATATTTTGGAGATTAACGCCTATCAGATATGTAGTCTGCAAATATTTTCTCCTAATCCATAGGCTGCTTTTTTTTTTTTTTTTTTTGAGACAGAGTCTTGCTCTGTTGTTCAGCCTGGGGTGCAGTGGTGTACTCTTGGCTCACTGTAACCTCTGCTTCCCGGGTTCCAGCAATTCTTGTACCTCAGCCGTCCAAGAAGCTGTGTTTACAGGCGTGTGCCACCACATCTGGTTAATTTTTATATTTTTAGTAGAGACGGGATTTTGCTATGTTGCCCAGGCTGGTCTCAAACTCCTGGCCTGAAGCCGATCTACCTGCCTTGGCCTCCTAAAGTGCTGAGATTACAGACATGAGCCACTGCACCCTGCCTAGGTTGCATTTTTATTCTGGGAAGATGCTTCTCTTCTTGGAGGCAGAGGTAGGAGAGGCAGAGGCATCCCAGGGCAGTGCAGAGGACAGGCAACACTGGTGAAAGATGTGGGGAAGAAGCCAATGATAGGTGATCACTTAGTGGGTTGATGAATACATGTTGTATATACTATATATCCAGCAATACATGAATGGAGATTGTCAAGAGATTAGGAATTCTGCACTGAGCAAGTGGGACACAGAGAAAACAAGACTGAATATTAACATTAATACAGCCTCATTCTTACCTATGGACAGTTGAGGCCTGGGTACATTCATGTTACATAAGAATCAAGTGAGAAAATAACTATAAAAGGCTTAGCACTAGCCCTAACTATACTAGGCACTTATTTTCCTTATTTCTTGCTCTCTTATATCATACATATATAAGAGCAAGCTATATATATATGTATACACACATCTATGTACACTCATAATATTCTAATTGACATTTTTAGCAGAAATAAAATGGCATGAAAGATACTGAAGAGGCAGAAAGTCAGGAATATGTTTGCTCACTTGTATATTAGATTAACACATTTTGTCACATAAGCTTCATGAAGAAAAAGCCTTGTAATAAGATTTAATTCTTGAACCTAAATTTTTTCAATAATTCATAATAGAAAAGCCTTGAAAAATATGGTAAAACCTCTCAACAGACTTATTACTTTAAAATGTGAATACAAATATTCACTTTTTTAAACCTCTCTTCCCAAACGAGCCTTTTAGAAACAGTGCAGCAGTCTAGAACACAACAGTTTGCAGCCTGTGTTTCACAGAGCCTTAGGATTTCCCAAAAAAAGGTATGAAAGGTATGAAGTTGTTAAAAGGAAGCATTGGTGAAAGGCAAATGATCCCTTCACACTTGTTCTGTTTTAAATATTGTGACTCAAGGCAAGATTTCATTTGAAAAAATAATTCTGCTACTGAAAAATAAAGATAACAAAAAGAGAAGGAGTAAAAGCCACCATTATAACAGAAAGATCATTGACTAGGAATCATGACATGTGGGATATAATCTAGCCATGTGATTTCGGGCAAATAATTTACATTTTTAGTTTTGACCTGCAAAGGTTAAGAGCAGCATAGCCTCTTTAACACTTTTAAAGGACCCTAGAATGGATTAACAAGTGATGCTAGTTTCAGCTTAAAAAAATGATAATTTGAATTTCAATTACTTAGATATGTGCAAATGATGATAATTAAAACATCTATGTGAAAAGTTTGTTTTCAAAATTATGTTAATATTAATACCTTGCCTATCAATAAGTTACTATTTATTGAAGTATTATTTCATTTAATTGAATTCTTCCCACAGCCCTATGAGTTGCTATTGTCTCTATTTTATTCATAAAGGATAGGGAAGCTCTGAGGTATTCAAAGACTTGCCAAAATTACATTATTTTCCAGGCCTTTGAGAATGATGAGCCTCTCCTTTCTACCCCACAGGTAACCTTCTTTGAGGATAGTTTTGGACCAGTGGTGGAATTTATTTGTGGAATCAATGCCTGAGTGTCAAGGATACTTTGGGTTTCCGTAATTTAATGAATCTGTGTCTATTGGAATCAGTCTTAGTAAGAACATATATGATGACCATGTGGTCAAGATTTTTTTGAACAGACTCCATTGCAAGTGTTTTCCCTGGCTTTATTAAAGTACAATTGAGAAATAAAAATTGTAGGTATTTACAATGTACAATATGATGCTTTGGTATCTGTATACATTTTGAAATGATGAAATCAAGCTTATTAGCATGACCTTTTTCTCACATACCTATTTTTTTATGAGAACTATGAAGATCTAATTTCTTATCAAATATACAATACATTATTATGAACTATAGTGACTATACTGTACAATAGATCTTCAGAACACATTCGTCTTAACTGAGACTTTGTATCAGTTTAACTAGCATCTCCCCTCTTTCCACGCCCACAGCCCTTGGCAACCACCATTCTACTCTCTGCTTCTTAAGTTTGACATTTTTAGATTCCATATATAAGTGAGATCATGAATTGCAAGTGTTTCTTCCCTTTTGTTCACTAAAGGCAGAATTTCATTAAATATAACTTGCTTGGCTAGGTAAGTGGGAGAGCAGAGCTAAGATTGAAACCTCCATCAGATTCAAATAGCTGTGCTATTAATATTTGGCTTCCCAATATTTTCTTATCCAGTGAGTTCTAACACACCTACTATCAACACTTTAATTCCAAAATAGTAATCCAATTACAAAAATCAAACTAAAAAGATCTGAAGACATCGAGTTTCTTTCTCTCCTTTTCAGCACTCGTCTTGTTTAAATGCCGCATCATCAATACTAACAGAGATCTTATGTCTGTCTGGGCAACTTTTAAACTATTCAGGAACTATATTAACTCATTCTCTAAATTGTGGTGTCTGGATTAATGAATTATATTTACATGTGTATAGAGTTATGTAAATAAATAAAATACATTTATACAATTTATATTAGGCTTTCTTACTCTTGGGCTGTTTAATTGTAACTAGATAAATTACATTAAATGATGACTTCACTCACTATTTGAGACAATGGGAAGATGAACATCTTTGAAACATAGCTCAAAATTGTAACATTCAGTCAATTAGACTGTTTATTGTTCCTTTAATTTTGCTTCCGAGATGGAAAGTTATTTTTCCCAATTGTTAATCCAGTATTATAGCTGGGTCTAAACTCTCACAGATTCCCTAAGCCTAAATATTTAATATATTAGGCTGGTTAAAATGCAAAATGGCTGAGCTACAGACTGCCAGCCTAAGGCTGCAGTTTGGATTTTCTTCTTTATTTTTTTTCCCTGTGTATTAAACATCACTGCAGGGGCCTGTTAACAATTGGTGTTTATTGGTTGTGGGATTTCTGTTTTATAGTGACAGAAAAACTCTGCATATCACTAGGTACACAGCAAAAAGACTTCTATAATGAAACCTTTTTTAATTGGGTTGCATTTTATAATATCCAAAACTGACATAGGAGGAATTAGAGTTCAGACATTTACCCTCAAAATTCAGAATTGGATTAGTTACTACTGCTGCTAAATTCCTTTACCTTATTCATTTCCAAAATGATTATAAACATATATTATTATGGCAGCTCTCCTCTAAAGAGTCTAAGGCACTTTGCAAAGAATAATTCTCTCCTTGCCTCTGGGCAAAGGGGAGGAACTTACCAGAAACCACTCTCACCCTAGTTCTATTCCATAATCTCAATGACCTAAGTAATATAATGGAAGATCTGGATTTCCAACCCCATAGGCCAATGGTTATGCATTAAATCAAACATATTCCAGTAATATATAATTACATGAACCCAATAGACTGAAAAGTAAGATATAAATTATTTATTAATATTATTAAGTGTTTTAGGGAAGGTAGTTTTGCATGAGTGTTTAAAAGCTTGGGTTCTCTTTTCAGACTGCCTTGAATTTGAATTCAGGGACCATAAAAATAGTTTGGGTACATTAATTACAGTGAATATAGATGAGATCATGTCTCTCTCTCACCCCTCATTTTCCCTTCATTATTCCCAATTCTCCTTGTTTCTTTATAAGGAACACTATCAAGAAACACTCTACTATGCATCACAGTGGAGTTGGTGTAGCATTCCAGCGAACTCAACTTCTAATTACAGCTCTTCATCCCAACAAACTGCATAATTCTGCTTGGGTTCAATAAGGGGGTTGGGCTAGGCCACTAAATGTTTGTTTACTTTTAGACTAGATGGGAATAAATTTAACAACGTTTTTCTTTGTTCATTATGAACCTGTGCTACCCATCTACTTAAACAGGCTCTGGAAATATTGCTCACCTGCATCCCACGGAATACTCACTCACATTTTGTCTGGGAATGAATGGCAAGAAAATACATTATTTTTGTAATTTGTGAGTAAATCAGACTCTTCCAGTTGTAGAAAATTTTGTAATTTAAATAAAATTAAATTTAATATGTGTTTTTAAATTTAAGGATTATGCTTTTAACTTAATTAAATGCATTCACATTCCCATTCTAGGTCTGAACAAAATTTCTAATTCTGGAACTGTCTTTCCATATGTATGTATGTATTAATATCAAGAGTGATATCTTTACTCTTTTTTCCAGCTTGTGATTAAGTTTTACTAAAATCTCTGTCATACCTACTCCTATTGTTTAGCTGTATCTCTTTCAGCTTTCTTTCCCCTATCTTGTATAAATAAAACATGATCCTTAAGAATGAAATATTATTAATGCTGTTTTATTAGACTGAAGGCAGCACAATATTTCATAGGCACATCTTATAATGATGAAATACAGCCACACGGAGATGTCCACAAAGCAAACATATAACATAGAAACATGTATTCAAACTGAGGATGGAATGCTGAACAGGAATTCTAGTCACTATATTTTGTAATTTTGTTTTCCCTTTTGCCACTAACCTGGGATAAATGATTTAATGTTGTATCTTAATCTTCCATTTGTAGAGTAAAACTAATATCAAACCTATTTAAACTGCAAGATGAGAGTTGGTGCTGCACAACTCTGGCGTTGGTAAATCATATTCTTAGTAAACCTGAAAACAGTCTGAATCTTGAAGCAGTTAAACCTGGGGATAATCATTTACCTTAACCAAGAGATATATCATTCATTCATAGAACTCCACACTATGAATGTCAGTGGACACATATATGAAGAAATATATTGTGGACAAGTATAGGAGACAAAAGGAGGCCCTAAATATACTATACCACAAAGCAGAAGATGATGATGTGTGCTTCAACACTAGCATTAAGTTCTACAGGAATTGACAGGTAGAAGGCTCAAGGAACAATTTTACTATCTCACTGGCAATGTAACCAGAATTACCTGAATTGACAAATTAAAGGAGTAAATTACCAACTGTCAAATACTGCAAAAAGTTAGGTAATATTGTACTTTCCCAAAGATACTTCTTGAGATTATGTGGGTTACATGTTAGATGGCCATGTACTTTATCATTCAAAACAGGGACACTTTTGAGAGTGAAAGGAGATATATTAATTACTCTGGATAACAGGTATAAACTAGGACTATCTCGGGCAATCTGGAATGTAGTGTTAAGTTTGAAACTGGACAGAGGAGACATTAACGTACTTAAAAGCTAACAAATTAGCCTGCCACAGTATGTCTGTATATGTGCATACTTGTATGTGTGTATGTACATATTTATGTGTGTGTGCATGCATTTACACTCTAACAGAAATACGAGACCTCTAGTCAGATCAGAAAATAGATTTCTTATCTCTCTTAATAGAGCATCTTGTGTCAGCTCCCATACTTCTATTCCCCATGTGGCAATTTTGCGTGAGCCAGATATACCTGCTCAGGTAGCACAAGAGAGAACACCACATTGTGAAACTCAGAACTTACATAGGGCAGCTGGCATGCCTGCACATCCTCTTTGTTGGGGAGAGAAAGAGTTAGAGAGATAGAGATAGAGATAACTTTGCTCTGGAATGTGAACCAATCCTATCTGGGGAAAAAAGAGGAAGGTGTCTACTTCATCACCTTTACCACTCTGGAATGTAAATGAGTGGCTCCCAGAAGCTAATTCTCTATGGGTCTCTGGAGGTATATATCTTTAGGATTGCTATTCAATTATCTGTTTCTTTTGTTTGTTTTGTTTTGTTTTTGTTTTTTGCTTTTGGTTTTTTTGTTGAAGTCTCACTTGTCGCCTAGGCTGGAGTGCAGTGGTGCAATCTTGGCTCACTGCAGGCTCCACCTCCCGGGTTCCAGCGATTCTCCTGCTACAGTCTCCCAGGTAGCTGGGATTACAAACATGCACCACCACACCTGGCTAATTTTTGCATTTTTAGAAGAGACAGGGTTTTGCCATGTTGGCCAGGCTGGTCTTGAACTCCTGACCTCAAGTGATACGCCCTCCTCGGCCTCCAAAAGTGCTAGGATTACAGTCATGAGCCACTGAGCCCAGCTCCGATTATCTGTTATCCCAGGTGCCAGTGCTCTCTGCTCAGAAACATTACAGCATTTAGAAACACTGTCTACCAACAAGTCTCTCACCCTAGTTGAATGCTGGGTGCATGACAATCTTTTAAAAACCAAAGACAGTTACATTAAGTTCAGAGTTTTCAGTGAAACCTAATCCTTCCCTAGGTTTCTCAGATAACCTATTTGGGGCTAATTTATGTATTTATATCTGAGTTGCACATCCAGAGTGAATCCAGTTGAATTCTCCACAGATTTCTGGGATGAGAAACATAGGCATTCAGTCTATTTTTGGTAGTAAACTAAAGAAATCTAATTTGAGCTAGCTTAAGCTCCCAAAATAGGATTTGTTATAAGGCCATTGGGTGTCAGAAAACCTAAGGGAAAGATGAGCTGAAATGAAGGATTCTGCTTCTCTGCATCTTTTTCCTGGTGCTTCTGCCTCATTCTTCTGTCTCATTGCAGATCAGCTCCCTTTGTGTCTCTGTCTATATAGCTTAATACGTAAAATGAAGAATACTTTTGTTTGAAAAAGTCCTCACATAGCTTTTAATGCATATTTTACATATCTCTATGTCTTAGGCTTTGTGGCAAGAAACAAAGATTCAATCAAATTACCTTGGGACATTCCTGTAATAACAAGAGAGGCCGTGTGGAGCTTGAAAAAAGCAAGAGTCATGGGTTTCTAAATAGGCAGAATCTAACACTGAATCAGAAACTGGAACCGGGTTAACTTTCAGCCTCTAGGAAGTTAGATTTTGTTCATCTTTTGTGTTTAACGTAATTCAGAAGCTTACTCTGCTCCTCCTACAGCTAGTACTGGTGCTATCCAAACAAAAGCCATGTTACCATGAGGCTGTCTTTATGAACTTTCCCACCAGAGCACCCTGGTCTCCCTTGTATGTTTCCAGCTTCTGGTAAGAACTACTCAAGTCTCCTTTCAGTGGCACCTTTAGGATTTCTGTATGGGTGAGACTCAAGGGGAGGCATGAGGTTTGAAAATTGCCTGTTTTTTTTTTTTTTTTTTTTTTTTAAGGAATTGAGGTGGGAAGTGATAAAGATTATGGAGTAGGAGTGAGCCTTTTTCCCAAGCCAATGTCAGGTCTAAAAATGTACACATTTTTGAAAGAGAAAATCTGATTGGAATGGAAAGTGGCTGTCATTTCTGTTTGGGCAGAGCTTGCACTGTCCTCAAGTCATGTGCTCCCTCCCTGACCTAATCAGGAATGTCCAGAGAGGCATGGTCACATGGCATAGCTTAGGATTACTCCTATAGAAGGAGCTGCCTGGACCATATTACCCAGGGTTCCTGTACCATCACCATTGGTTTTCCTCTGCTTAAAGCAGAGGAAAGCTTATTTGTAAGAGCACCAAGTCATAAACCTGAACCCCAGCTCTATGGTTTGAAGGGTTGGTGACTGTAGACAAATTATTTCCTGTCTCTGAGGCTCCATTTTCTTATCTTCAAGATGGAGATACTAACCCCAATTGAGACCAGTAGTGAAGACAAAATGAGACAGTGGATATAAAAGAATTTTGTGGTTGGTAAAGCCTTGTCAAAGTAAAGGGTTAACATTTGCAGTGCTGTAAAACTTTCAGAAGACTTGAGTAATATTAATAATTAAATAGCCAACACTTCCCAAATGCTTCTGTTCTAAAAACATTGTGCATATTATTTTAATTAGTCATCATAATTACTCTGTGGGGTACATACTATTATTGTTTCTATTTTCAGATGACAAATCTAATATACACGGAGGTTAAGTAACTTGCCCAAGGTCACACAGCCAGTAAGTAAAGTTAGGATTTAAACCCAGATGGTCTGGTTCCAAAACCAGAACACTGCTCTACCTAGGTCTCTAAGACTGTAACAAAGTTTCATGGTAACAAACAGTACAAAAATATAAATTAATCTATAAGGTAGAAAAATCAACTTCTTGTACTGCCCTAAGGAGGTAGTGATAACCTTAAGAAACTGATTTTTGTATGAGAAGAGAATCTACTTTCTGTATAATGAATCTGGCCAAAGTTGTGCCACTTGCTGGTTTAAAAAGATTACTTTCATTTATTTTTTTGTTTTCACGTTTATGCTAGGAGGGTCTTCTTACTCTGTCAGAAATACTCATAGGTGTTAGTGAACACTGGTTGGTGAGTTTCTGGGATAAAGAAGTGCTATGCCAACAAATTAAATCTTTTGATCTTTTGTAAAGAAAATAGCTCTATAATGGCTAACTCTTTTTGTTAAGAAACTCAGTTCCCTTCAAGCATAAGCGATCATATGGTTGAAGTGATAATAACCCATACAAACATTGATTTTTCTGAATTCCACAGTTTTCTAATTTCCCTAGTTAATATCTTGATGTATACATAGAAAATAACATAGAAAAATTCTACTGCTCCATACTGGTTTCAGAATTATTATGCAGCTTTTTATAATTGAAAGGTTAGATGGACAGTTATTTTGTTCTTTTTACATTTATTTATTCATTTAAACATTAAAATATATTTCATATTAATACATAGTTATTTTTAAGTTAAGGGGTCTAAATACTTTGCATGATTCTCACTGTCCATGAAGATCCAGTACAAAAGTGGTAAGAAAATACTGGTGAATAGTAATTCACTAATATTGTTGTTGTTTTAATAGCTAACAATCATCACAGGTTTACTATGTTTTAGGCACTGTTTTAAGTGTTTTTGTATGTAATTCTTTTAATTTGCACTGCTTTAAATCATTGGTGTAACAGAGATTACTAGTTTTCCCCCCAATTTCTGTTCTCCCATCTTGCTATAGTGATAAAGTTTTAGCAAGACATGTGGCGTCTCTTGAAACTAAATGTGGCCATTGACTAGGTTCTGGTCAATGGGATTGTGAGTGGGAGTGATGTGGGAACTTCTGGTTCATACTTCTAAAGGCGATGAGGACATGTTCCCTTTTTTCTTATCCTCTTCTGCTGGTGAGAATGCAGATATCCTGGTGGGAGCTGAAGTAGCCATCGTGGTTCAGGAGATGGAAACCACCTTTTGAGAGAGCAGAAAAAAAAGACACAAGAAGGCAAACTCCACAGAATCATGGTGCCACCTTACCAGCCCTGGACTCCTATATTGAAGGGAAGCAAACTTCAATTCATTTAAGTGACTATTATTTTTGTTCTTATTATTATACAGCCAAACCACTACTGTAACTACTGAAGTTGATGTCATCATCATTCTCATTTTAAAGATGGATAAACTGAGACACACAGAAATTAAGTGATGGAGTGGCAGAGCCAGGTTTGAACTACAGAATCTGGCTCCAGAGTCTTCCCTGTTAACCACAGCCCTCTATTTTCTGATAAGATGCCATGCACACTTGTGTTTAATTAATTTTAACACGTGATTTTCTGCCATTTGTGACTTAGGGATGGGAAAGTCAGAAGGTTTTTTTGTTTGTTTTTGTTTTTTATGCATTTCTGCATTTTGTATCAGTGATCAGGTTGAAATCAATATGGATGTGTCTAGATTCATTCAGGTAAGGATGGTAAGGCTGATAATGGAACCAGAAACAGGGTGGCACAAGTGATGACGTGCAGAAGATAAAGATAGGGAGGTAGTGAAATTAAGATGAGAATGTGACTAAAGAGGGCCAGTTTCTGCACAGCTGATATGGAAAGCAAATAACAAGTGTGTGATAAAGCATAAAGAGATAAAGTAAGTATTTTCACATCACTGACAGATATGGCCCCATGTCAGGTGCAATCAAGGTTGTCTGGCATCTTGCAGTTGGTCCTACTAGCCAGCAGGTTCCCTGGGACAACAATGATTCTGCAGCCTAAAGGAACATGTAATGTTCTGGAAACTTGAGTTTCAGTGTGACCCTCTCCACAGCAATCGTTTCAGATTTAGGCCTTCCTGGGAAGCCTCAGAGCAGCATTTCCTGCAGCTTCATTAAAGATACTGTTTCACTCACCTGTCTGTCCTGGCTTCTCCTTCTGTCAGCTTTTTGGCAGCAAAGGCAGGATAACCTTTGGTATTAGAAAGGTATGATGCTTAAAATTAGAAGACTCTGAAATCTCAAATTGACTCCTCACTTTTCATATAGGTTGACCCAAATTTCATTTGAGAACAGAGATTCTTCCTGTTACCACATAATTTTTGAGCATGTTCTTCACTTTTCTCTATTTCATTTTCCTTAGGTGTGAACAAAAGACTTGAACTAAGTGAGTGCTGAGGGCATTTACAGGAATAGCCTTCCATGGTTTGCCCTTCTTCATAGCTTTGAATTTCCAAACCACTGAAAAAGAAGTCACAAACCATGCATTCTCTTTAATACATCCTTACTTTTCATTGTCTCAGTCACTTAAATAATGGGAAGTTTTGTGTGTTCATGTCTTTGTCTAAGAAATCATGAAAGAAGAAGTGTCTCATTAGGAAAGGTGACTTGTATTTACATACGCTATGATTAAGGCAAAAAGACAATTCCATCTTTAGGAAAGTGGAGTTGTTCCAGGGAGAACAATTAGAAGATGCATCTGGACTCCACATTTCTGCCCTCTAGGCTTGCTCTCTCATTGAAAGGAGAATTTCCTAACTTCTAGCTTCATAAACATTGCTCTAGGAGAGAAGTAGTAATGACCCTCACTGACAAAGAATGCAATGCAATTCAGAATATGCTTGATGCAAATCATCATCAAGTTGATAGTGCTTTACACTTGGCAAAGTGTTCTCACAGTAAAAGGCCCCCTGCCCAATGTGGGCAAAACACAATGAATAAAATATGATACCTGCTCAGAAGGGGCCTAAAATCCAGGGTAGAAAATAGACATATGCATAAATATTTCTAACTCAAGACAGACCCCCCCATTTATGCTTTATTAGAGGTAAAAAGAAAATAATAGCAGAAGAGCAGAGGGAAAGGTTACTTCCCATAGAGTTATAAATGAAGGTTTCTTGAAAAAAGTGAGAACTTGTCAAGGCTATTGCTAATAGCAAACATAATTGGTTACTTTACCTATTTCTTTAATTTCTTTTAAGTTTTACAATAACCCAAATGAGGAAGTACAACATGAAGAAAAAATTTGAAAATGCAGGAAATTTGCTGTCTTATGTAGACAAGACATTCTCTAGGGGTGAATAGCAGCATCAACCCCTTCTACCTAAGGTTGATGCTGCTATTCACCCCAGAGAAAACCACAGAGTTGTCTGTGTGAGAAGCATCTAGATTATAGAGCACTTCCTATAATTGGAGAGTGTGCTCGATGACTTTTGATTTGTGGGCACATAAAGTAAATTTTATGCATGCTTCAATCTATATTTTAAGTCTGACCATACCTAACATGCCTATCAACAGTAGTCATTTTAGTGTAATGAGAATATGTGACTTTTTTCCTTTTATTTATTTTCAAAATATGATTTAAGGGTATGCCTTTAATAGAGATAGAAAATAAATAAAAAGAAATAAGAATAGTGACAGAGTAAAAGCAAGAGAGTGAGACATGAAGATGTTTTTCATATATAGGTTTCTTACATTTCATTTTTTTGTGTGTGACTGAATGTATTGCAGTTCTTGATCCTTGAGGGTGCATATTGTTATTAGCAGACACTGTTAGCTGGTGAAAAGGGCACAGATCTGGAGACTTAGGGAGCTTAGGTTTTAATCCTGGCTCTCTTGCAAAAAGAAAAAAGAAACAAAAAAATCTTTTGTTAATATGCAGTTATGTGCATCCCTCCATCTTTCTTCTTCACTAAATAGTTCTGTGTTTTTTGAGATGGAGTCTCACTCCGTTGCCAGTCTGGAGTGCAGTGACCCAATCTCGGCTCACTGCAACCGCTGCCTCCCAGGTTCAAGCGATTCTCCTGCCTCTCACCTCAAGTAGCTGGGACTACAGTCGCAGGCCACCATGCCCAGCTAATTTTCATACTTTTAGTAGAGACGGGGTTTCACCATGTTGGCCAGGATGGTCTCGATCTCTTGACTTCGCGATCCGCCCACCTTGGCCTCCCAAAGTGCTGGGATTACAGGCGTGAGACACCGCGCCCGGCCAGTTCTGTGATCTTAATAAGCCTTTTAACCTCAGCCTCAGGTAGCTCTTCTGTTGAGCGGTCATTTCTCTCATCAAGTGATTGTACAACATTGATAAACATATAATCTGTTATTTATGTAAAGTAGTTATTTAAAAAATATTTTTATGGCTCCTCCCGCGAATCGCAGCCCCTGAGACCAAGGTTGCTCGTCTGTGCTCCGCCTCGCAATGACTTCCTACAGCTATCTCTAGTCGTCCTCAACCTCGTTCTTCAGGGACCTGCGCGGCGGCTCCGTACATTTTGGGCCGCGCGTCGCGTTTCGCGTGCTCAGCATGCACTGGGGGTTCCAGCTGCCGCGGCGTGTCTGTGTCCTCCGCCTGCTTCGTGTCCTTGTCCTCCTCGGGGAGCTACGGCGGCGTTCTGGCCGCGCGTCCAACGGGCTGCTGGCGGGCAAGGAGCTCATCAGGCAGAACATCAAGGACCGCCTGGCCTCCTACCTGGACAAGGTGCGCGCCCTGGCGGCGGCCAACGGCGAACCAGAGGTGAAGATGCCCAACTTGTACCAGAAGCAGGGGCCCGGGCCCTCCCGCGACTACAGCCACTACTACAAGACCTCCAGGACTTGCGGGACAAAAAATTCTTGGTGCCACCATTGAGAACTCCAGGATTGTCCTGCAGATCGACAGCGCCCGTCTAGCTGCAGATGACTTGCGAACCAAGTTGGAGATGGAGCAGGCTCTGTGCATGAGCGTGGAGGTCGACATCAACGGCCTGCGCAGGGTGCTGGACGAACTGACCCTGGCCATGACCGACCTGGAGATGCAGATCGAAGGCCTGAAGGAATAGCTGGCTTACCTGTAGAAGAACCATGAGGAGGAAATCAGTGCACTGAGAGGCCAAGTGGGAAGCCAGGTCAGTGAGGAGGTGGATTCGGCTCCGGACACCGATCTCACCAAAATCCTGAGTGACATGTGAGGCCAATATGAGGTCATGGCCGAGAAGAACTGTAAGGATGCTGAAGCCTGGTTCACCAGCTGGACTGAATAATTGAACCGGTAGGTCGCTGGCCACATGGAGCAGCTCCAGATCAGCAGGTCTGAGGTCGCTGACCTGTGGCGCATTCTCCAAGGTCTTGAGATGGAGCTGCAGTCACAGTTGAACATGAAAGCTGCCTTGGAAGGCACACTGGAAGAAACCGAGGCTCCCTTTGGAGCCCAGCTGGTGCAGATCTAGGCGCTGATCAGCAGTAATGAAGCCCAGCTGGGTGATGTTCGAGCTGATAGACAGCGGCAGAATCAGGAGTACCAGCGGCTCATGGACATCAAATCGTGGCTGGAGCAGGAGATCAACACCTAATGCAGCTTGCTCAAAGGCCAGGAAGACCACACTACAACAGCCTGTCTGCCTCCAAGGTCCTCTGAGGCTGCAGGCTCTGGGGCTTGTGCTGTCCTTCAGAGGGTGTCTCTTGGGTAGTGGGTTGGGAAGGAAGGAACCTTTATCCCTAGCTCTTCCCCTGACCTGCCAACAAAATTTTATGGTCCAAGGAATATATATCTGTACTCACACACAAGTATATATTATATAAAAATATATATTATATATAACATAATGTATAATATTTATAAAATATATAAAAATATAAAAACAACACATGATCGTTGTAAAAATGTGGAAAACACAGCAAACTAATCAGAAATTCATAAATATCACCCCTGACTTTACCACCCAGTGAGATCCACATTTCTTGCACTTTGTTGAATCTGCTTCCCATTTGTTTCCCCATTACACGCTAAGAAAGGTAAAAGCAGGGAGTCCATCTTTATCTAACTCAATGATCCTGGTCAGGCAAGGAGGCACTTAACGCATATGTTGAATGGATAGCATATAAGCATGGTTTCCTTATTATCTTTTTTTTTTTTGAGATGGAATCTTGCTCTGTCATCCAGGCTGGAAAGCAGTGGTGTGATATCAGCTCACTGCAACCTCCGCCTCCCAGCTTCAAGCAATTCTCCTGCCTCAGCCTCCCGAGTAGCTGGGATTACAGGCACACCACCATGCCTAGCTAGTTTTTGAATTTTTAGTAGAGACTGGGTTTCACCATGTTGGCCAGGCTGGTCTTGAACTCCTGACCTCAGGTGATCCACCCGCCTCAGCCTCCCAAAGTGCTAGGATTACAGGTGTGAGCCATTGCACCTGGCTGTTTCCTTATCTTTTTCAAAACTGTCTTGTTTTGAAAATTTATTCCATGCCTTAAAAATAGACCTTCTCAAAATTTGGTACCTCTTGTTTTTTTTCAGGGCCTGCTCCTGTTTACCCTTTGGTCTCCCAATTATCTTGTGAGGCTTCTAGGACAGACTTCCCCTGCTCTGGTGCATACTTGTAGAATGACAGAGTGGTGGGTGTAGACAGGCCAAGGGAATCTTCTGTTCTCTTCTTTAGTTTCCAAGAGGGAAATCCAAGGCATTCAGAGGGAACTAGATCAAAGTTATAGAGAAGGCTCTCAGTGGACACAGGACTCATCTTGAAACTCCTGTAGCCCTCACGCCAGAACAGAACATCTAGAACCTGATGATATAGTCAATCTTGAGATATTCCTGTCCTTGTGTAGAGAAGTCAACTAGAGTTTAATTTATATCTCTACTTCAACTTATGAGGCATTTGTTTGCTGATACAAGGTCTGATTTAGATTTTGTAGGCTTTCCTCCCCACTAACACTACAAAGAAGACTCCTTAGGGAGTCTCATAACTGTCACATTGGTCTCTGTTGACCTTAAGTTTTCCTCTCAGAATACTCTGAGGTGCTTCATTTGCATTCCTTCAGTCTTATTTTTCTGTTTTTAGTATTACATGTTCTGTCATCTATATGCATTTTTTTGAGCATAGCCTTTAACTTAGGAATACAGGAAAGATCTGAAGAAGCCCAGTCAGCAGCCATGTTATGTAGTAATTCATGTTAGTGCTTGAAATTATTGTGTCAATTTTAATGGAACTGATATAGTTCTGGCATAAATCTGTGTTGTTTCAGTGCTCAGCTCTACAAAAAACTTCCCCCTTACAATTAATAAGAAATGTTAACGTTATGAGAAATAATCCTCTGAAGTATATTTTCAGTGTGGAAAGGCAGGGAGAGTCCATCTTCCATTCATCCTGAGTCTTCTGTCAATTGCCTCCTGTGAAGACGCCAGTTGCTCAGTGATCATGATTATAGGCTTGATTCTCAAGGCCCAGGAGCGGCTGAGCGCATTAAAACATACACTTTGGGTGCTAAACAAACCACACAGTAATTCTGGGAGAGTTTTAGAAACATTTCTGCTTTGCAAAGTGCTTCAATCACATGATCTCTCATTTTTGTTTCTTTGTTATGCTTTTTTTGCTTCTGATTATTTTAATTTACCAATCAAAACTATATTTTTATGGTACACAACATGATGTTTTGAAATATGTATATATTGTGAAATGGCTAAATCAAGCTAATTAACATATGCATTACCCCACATATTTATTAATTTTTGGTGAGAATACTTGAAATTGACTCTCAGCAATTTTCCAGTACACAATACATCGTTATTAATTATAGTCACCATGTTGTTCAGTAGCAGCCGCTTCAATAAATGACGTTGGAAAACTGAATAGTTTTAAACCCTTATCTCACCCTATATACAAAAATTAACTCAAAAATAAGGACTTAAATGTAAGATCCGAAACGGTAAAGCTACTAGGAAAAAGATTATGTTTCTAAGAATTTTTGTTCAATTTTTGTATTACTTTTCAATACGGTACACTTCCATATGATACCTGCAGATCGTTAGTACTGCATTCAAGTGTCAGGAAATTGTAAAGTAAGGGCATATATATTAAGGGCCACATATCTTCAAACACAGTATGCCCTTCAAATTACTTCCTCTCAGTCCTAGCAATGACCGAAATTAATTTTCATATGTAATGGGCGCTTTAAAAATAAAAGTGATACACAAAAAAAAGAAAACAAATGGGAAGAATGGGACGATGTCTCTTTTAGCAGCAGGAAGCCGTTGCAACACGACTGTGACCATACAACATCAACTCCAGCAGCTGCCAACTCGCTAGCCAGGCGCGCCGGTGGTCCCCGGGCGCCCCCATTGCGCTTGCGCGCAGCGGCGGCGTTCCAAGGAACCCAGGCCGGCCGGGCGCTCTTCCCGTCCCGGTGTATCTAAGACTCTGCGCTCGCGCTGGCGCCGCCCCACCGTAGCTTTCTAGCTTCGCTTTTTAGCCCCTGGTGCTCGCGCAGCGAAGTGACAATGGGGAAGGGAGCAAGTGGCAGTGGCGGCGGCAGCCTAAGAGGCAGAAGGGACGAAAGGGGCGAGGCCTGCGAGAGTTCCCCATGGAAGGAATTCCATTTTATGCCTGTAAACCTTGGGAAACTGGGGTTTCTCAGGATGGAACTGCGGGGCGCCCTCCTCCCCAAAGCGCAGAGGACAGGAAGCACCAGACACAGAAGGTACCGCAGGCCCATTTCCCGCTCGCCACCGGAGTTCAGTTCCACAGAATTCGAGCCCCACTTCCAAGAACCCATCACTGGCCCCTCTGGTTGGTTATTATGGTTCACTAATTTTCTGTTTAAAACCTGCAGAATTTTCGCATTGTCGGCACTTCTAAATATATATATATATATTTCCGGTAATGTTATGGAACCTCCATGACCGACCTACCTACCACTCAGCCCCATATTTGTAGCGTCGTCAAATACAAGATGCTTTAAAATCCTCAAAAACATGGCTGGCTCTTTGAACGCATTTGGGGCATCCGCTTTCTAGTATTGGTGTGTTAGACTTACTGTCAAAAATACGATTACAGTGCAGTGTAAAAATATTGGTTATTGTTTAGTCTTTTTCCCCCTCAGTAGTATACAGAATGAATCACACTTAGGAGCATAGATCTGGAATTTTAACCTTGTTAATTAACATAATTTCCTCATCACTTCTGTGAGTCACGATCATGTGAAAACTGCTGAGAGTTAGACATAAGGTACAATGCAACACACCTTTTCTAAATGGAGAGGCCAATGTCCTTCTTCCCACCCATCCCAATTTCTCTGGTGATTAATGGGTAAGAGTCTAAAACCTTGTAACTATTAGCGATGGGAACTCATGAAAAAAGTTGCTAATTTGATTTGGTTTGGTTCTCTATCAATTCAACTAATTCGCAAAATAATAATACAGATAATGCTGAAATATAACTTTTGCTGCCAAACAATAGGAGATTGTGGGCCAGGGTAAGATATTTAAAGAAAGGGCCTGGAGTTTCCAGCTCCCCTCCCTCTCCCTAAAGAGAAGTTCAGCTGAAGGTGTCCCACTGTCTGCCCATCTTAGTATGTGACATTTGGGGGGGCCCCCTCCCAGGGGCTGTGAGATTCCAAGGGACCTCCTGCCCTGGTTAGCTTCCACCTAACAGTCTTTTCACTGTTCAGTGCCCCTTGTAACTTCTCTTGCTGACCATAGGGCTTGGCCCATCTTCTCAGGCTTCCTGGAGCAGAAAAGGCATGAATGTTCCAGCTTCTCCTGTCCTGTGTCCAAACAACTGTCCTGATACTTTAAATATTTTGAAGACTTCCCCCTTCATCATATAAATTATAGAAACTGGAACAATTCTACATCCAACTACATCCTTGGGTTTGAATTTTGGCCCCGTCACTTAACAGCTGTGAAAGTTTGGACAAGTTATGAAATCATTTCAAGCCTATTTTCTACATTTGTAAAATGGCGATAGTAATAGTGCCTGTTTCCTAATGTTGTGGTGAAAACTGAATAAGATACTACATGTAAAGCCCTATTACATGAGCTATTAATAAGTATTATTTCCTTTATTTTGTTTTTGGCTTCACTTCCTAAAAGCTGTGTTATTTTGGACACAGTTCATTCATCAAATGGAAGAGGGGCAGGTAATAGTAGAATCTATTGTTGGTGTTGTGAAGATTACATTAATGAGTGAAAAGCATTTAGAACAAGACTGGGTTTATACTAAATGGTAAAGAATGTTAACTAACTTCATTCCATTCATTGATGTTTAGATCTAGACCCTTAATTAATGGTGGACACAGAAGGAACACAGAATCAGTTTTCTTTTCTGTTTTCTATGTGTTCAGTGGTGAAGAAAGGAGCACACAGACTTCCTTCAAGAACTCCCAGACTGCTGCTTTCTCTTCAATGTCCACTGTCTACTTCCAGCCTGCTTTCCAGGCTCCACCACTACGTCTTGCTCTGACCTGAGGGAGTGACTAAAGGAAGGTAGGATTAGTGTTGGTTTTGGCCCTTAACTGAGGACTGGAAGACATGCAGGGGACATCTATTCTGAAGACACAGAACCATCCTAAATGTATGGGATATGGAGTGATCTTGGGCTTTTGGTGTTCTTCAGGGACACTTATACTTCTCCCTTCAGGCTGACTGGTCATGGAAATCTATTTTCTAGTCTTTATTACTTCAGTTTGAGACTCTAGCACTTGCTAAATCACACAAGCTCTTGAGAGGATGTATACTGTTATGTTTTCTGCAGTCAACATTCCTCAATTCCTGCAGCCAGGATTGACTGAGCATCTGGTATGGAAGGTTGGGTATTAGAAGGCAGGTATATGGTGAAGAGAGGAGATCTGATAAGCCCCCCTTTACAGACATCAAAGGCATACTTCCAGCCATATATTGGCATTAGCTTTGCAGATTATGTAATGGTGCAGGTACAGTGAACCTAAAGGTGCTGGGTTTTCATGAAGGAGAGAAGGCAAGCCAACCAGATGAGAGGAATGAAAGAATGGTACCAAAAAGGTCTTTCTTGACATTTTTTTTTTCCAGCTGGATTTCACAGCTGGCTGCTTAAACGCCTGGTAGGGAATATGAGAAATATGTTTCTCTTCTGCTACTTATCTAAAGTTTCCTAATTGCATCAAAGCATATATCATATATATTTTCTATAGGCAGAACTCAGCATTTAGTCCAATGGCCTGCTGAAAGAGATAGCCCTTCACCTGGAAAACGCTGCTTCTTGCTCTTAAGGCTCAATGTCGCTCTCTGTAGCTGTTTTAAAAATAGCATCACAATTGCTCACTTGGCATCAAGAATGGGGTGGTGATGGGGTTGATGAGAAAGAATGTGTTTCTACTATAAGTTAAAATATTTTTAAAATATTTGGATGTCAGATCTCCTTGGCTGCCAGATTCTTAGTTCAGCTTTCTCTTTATTTTCACTAAAACTGAAGACTTTTCTAAACACAGAAGGTAGGGTACTTCCTGACATCTAGTACTAAGTTTTTTACCCTATTGACTAGTGCTTTAGGGTTAAAACAGAATATATTTTGGCCGTGTGGTTATCTGAGAAAAACTTTTGGTCATGTTTAGTATGTGGAAAGAAATTTTTTATCCTTTTTTATGGATGGTGAAGGATGGAAATGAGAACCAGCTCCCCAGAAAAATCTGCAAGACGGCCTGTGGGATACAGATACTTGCCTCCTAAATGTAGGCAGACTGCTGAGTGTTTTAGATCCAGTGATTACACAATCTGTTATAACATAAATAGATATCAATTTTAAGCTAAAAATGGATTTTGCTAGTGGGTCATGTGTAACAGCTCTCTCCAAATGAAAAAAAAAATCTGATTGTAGTTAACTATGAGATATTTTAGCAGACTAAAACTATAAAAAAGATTAAAGAATCTGTTTTCCATACAGTATATCTTTCTAAACCACAACTAAAATCAAACAGTTATATGTAGATTAATTTCTTGAATAATCCTGGGGAAGGTCTCAGTTATGCTGGTGATTATATTTGTATAGAAATAGTTGAGAACTAAGACACTTATTCTCTTAAAACTGTGCTTTTACTTTCATGGAAAATAACCCATTGCACACTGAATTGGGTTGTTTGGTAGACAGAATTTGAATCAGCACTATTGTAGGAGAGAGTCAAATTCTTGGCAGGGCCTGGAAAAGAGGGTCTGGGGTCCATGGATACTTCCATAAATATACTTACCAGATTTAACATATAACACACAATGTATATGGGAATTGCACAATCTGTTTGGAAACAGCAGTATTGCTAATATCCAAAGAAATAAGAGAAAGGCTTTGGCCTAAGTTCCTGGAACATTTGTGTGATTGCTGTTTTGAGTTTCAGGAATACTTCTGCAAAAGGTAAAGGACTTTCAGAAAGACCACCTGTCCCTACCCTACAGTGGTTTAGTTAAATAATTTATAATTTTCAGCTACATTTAATTACTTTTTCACCTCACTACTCTTAAAAATGCCGTCTCATATTGAATAATGACATTGTGTTTATTTGCTGGGTAGACGAGTAAAGTCAAAATAAAGGCTTTAAGTTTGCAAATGTAGAAAACTATTATTTAAACAATCAAAAAAGAAAGAAAATAAGAGGACTTGATGTATTATATAGCAATTAATTATGCTATTTAAGAACGTTTTTACAAATTTAAAACAGAGTTTCCTAACCTGGGTCTGTGAACTGTAGATGAATTGTTAGGCTGCACAAGCTCTGTGAATTTGCTGATATTATAAGCAGAATTTCAAATGTGTGTGCATATGTGCTCTTTGTTGGATATAGATTTTTCTCACTTACATGAGATTGCCAGTGATGTTCAAGAATTTTAAGAAACCCATTTAAAAACCGCCAGTTTAAAGGAGCCATGCATGCCAAATTTTAAGTAAAAAAAAAAAGAAATGAATATGTAGACAATTTGTAAAAGTTGCCATAGAATTAATTTTCTCCTAAATGGTAATTGAAGGATATCTGAGAACATCTTTTCAAATAAATATTTTTCTTAAGTGATTATTACAAGCAAAGAATGCATTATGCTTTCTTGGCATAATGTACTTGTTCCAATATTTAAGGCACGGAGTTTGTCACACTGAGTAGTGACATTCATTTGTAAAATTGATAGCATGAAAAAATAGAACAAACTTGCTATCTCAGGGAACTGACTATTTGGATTATTGTATATATCGTGTAATAAACATATAATATTTGGATTATTGTGTATATAGTGTAATAAACATGGATAATATTTTAAGAAACTTAATACATATCTCTCACTTTTGATAAGTACTCCAGTTTCCCAATCAGTTTCATATCTGCTGTCTTGTTTGAGCTTCACAATTAACTCATGCATAGATTGTAAGAATTATAATCCTCTTGATTTTAGATTAAGCAAAGTGAGGTTGTTGCATGCGTTTACCACAGCTAATATGAGTCAGATTTCAATGTAGATCTCTTGACTTCTAAAATTTTAGAGTTTTAAAATTGTAACCTATTCTTTCTCTATGTGTAACAATATAAGCTACTTTTTTTTTTTTTTTAAGACGGAGTTTTGCACTGTTGCCTAGGCCGTAGTGTAGTGGCGTGATCTTGGCTCTCTGCAGTCTCTGCCTCCTGGGTTCAAGCAATTCTCCTGCCTCAGCCTCCCGAGTAACTGGGACTACAGGCCTGTGCTGCCACTCCCAGCTAATTTTTTTTGTATTTTTAGTAGAGACAGGGTTTCACCGTGTTGGCCCAGATGGTCTTGATCTCCTGAACTTGTGATCCGCCTGCCTCGGCCTACCAAAGTGCTGGGATTACAGGCCTGAACCATCATGCTTAGCCGAAGCTACTGTTCTTTAATAACTTAGAGGGCACTCTCAAAATCACATGCTGATTGTTACTATGACTGTTGTTATCACTACGTAGTTCAAAATAAAACTCATGATTTAAGCCTTCTGATAATTTGGAGTCTAAGCATGGTGAGAAACACTATCACAGGATTGTTTTCTAATAAAAGTGATTGTTAACAAAGTTCACTTTGCAAGTGGCAAGTTTCAGACTCTTTCATAGTCATATCAATAAAATCATTACTGTTATCATATAGTTCCTGTCTTAAACACTCTAGCTCATATCCATATTTTGTTTATATGCCACATGTAACAAGAAAAGATATTCATCTCTGCAAAAAGCAGCATAAAATAAATATATTTATGGAATAAGGACATTAGAAAAATTTTCAGGTGATTTACATATGGATATTCTATATTATAAATTTTAGGCTGTGTGTGATGGCTCACACCTGTAATCCCAGCACTTTGGGAGGCCAAGGCAGGTAGATCACAAGGTCAGGAGTTTGAGACCAGTCTGAATAACATGGTGAAACCCCGTCTCTACTACAAAATACAAAAATTAGCCTGGCATGGTGGAGAGTGCCTGTAATCCCAGCTACTTGGGAGGCTAAGGCAGGAGAATTGCTTGAACCTGGGAGGCAGAGGTTGCAGTGAGCCAAGATCATGCCACTGTGCTCTAGCCTGGGCAACAGAGTGAGACCCTTTCTCAAAAAAAAAAAAATTCTAAGTTTGGTTCAAAATTATTGACTGAGTGTTGAAATTATCAGACACTGTGATGGGCTCTAGGCATACAATGGTAAATATGATGAACCCTGATATAAGTTCTCAAGGAACTTGTGTTTAATGGAGAATTGTGACTCTAAGATCTGGATTGTGTCAAGTGATTTTTTTTAATACACAATATTTGTATAGTGAATATGTGTGAATTTGTGGAAGCCAGGACATCAGGATATTGGTAGAGACCTCTTTCTACAAATTAGTTTCATGTTGTGGATGGAAGCTAGAGAGTTCATGTTTGGTCTTTCCAGATGCCTGCCCTTTGTAAAGAAGGAAACTTTTCCTATTGGGGTTAATAAGTTTTCTGATATGAAGGATCTTTCAGCAGGGATTTGATAAGCTCTTAGGAGAGTCATGGAGGAAAATTAAGACGTAAGTGAGTAATCATTATAAGGCAAATTATAATTTTCTACAAATTAGAGATACCATGACTTTTGACAAACCCTTCAAACTTAATGCAGCCTTAGGTTTCTTCAACTTATTAAATGAATTAAATATATTTTATCTGTCTACATTACAGGATTGTGATAGCTCTCTGAATAATTTAACAAATGTATACTAATGAATAATTGCTGAAGATTAACAATTTGCTTTCTCATTTTCGGTTTATAGTTTTATTTTCTAAAAAAAAATCAAAAATTTATATTCCTTCCCAAACTAAAAAAAAGCCCAGATTTTTAATTTCTTGATAAAATCTCATTACTGTGGAAAAAATTATTAAATATGTACTTGTTAAATTTACCTTTGTTGTTGGTTTATTGACAATAATTGGAGGGAAAATAACAGCCTTATTAAGTTATAATTTACATGCAGTCAAATTAATGCTTTGTAAGTGACAAATGATTTTTAGTAAATTTATAGAATTGTGCACCCATCTAGTTTTAGAACCTACCATCCTCAAAATATCCATTAAGCACATTTATAACCACTCCTTGTTCCTCAGCCCCAGGAAATCACTGATTTGCTTACTACTTTTATAGACTTGTTGTTACCGGAAATTTCAGATAAGTGAAATTATGCAATCTATAGTCTTTGTAGTATGACTCCCTCTACTTAGCATAATGTTTTTGAGAATCATCCGTGTTATAGCATTTATCAATATTTCATTCCTTTTAATTCCTGAACAGTGTTGTGTGATATGAATATATACATTTTGTTGATACATTCACTACTTTATGGGTACTGAATTGTTTTCAGTTTTTAGCTACTATGAATAATGATGTTGTGAGCAATCACATACAACCATGTGGATATAAGTTTTCATTTCTCTTGAGGAGGTAGAAACCTTGGAGTAGAATTATTGAAATTTATAGTAAGTTCATGTTTAATATTTTTAAAAACTGCCATATTGTTTTTTCAAGTAGCTGTATCATTTTACATTTCTACTAGCAATGTATGATGGTCCCAGTTTTTTCACATCTTTGCCAACACTTAGCATTGTCAGTCTTTTTGATTATAACCATTCTAGTTGATGCATAGTGGTATCTTAGGTGGTTTTAATTTTCATTTTTCTAATAACTAATGATTTTGAACATCCTTTTACATGCTTATTAGCTCTTTGTATATATTATTTGGCAAAATGTTGATTCAAATTTTTTGCCTTTATTTTAATTTGGTTGCTTATCTTATTGAGCTGTAGAACTTCCTTATGTATTCTGAATACAAGTTCTTTATCAGATATGTAATTTGAAAATATTTTCTCCTGATCTGTGACTTGTCTTTTAATTTTCTTAACAGTGCTTTAGGAAGAGTAAACTTTAATTCTGATGAAGTACAATTTATTAATTTTGGTTTTAGAGATTTGCCTTTTGAGTTAAATGTAGTCACTCTTTGCCTAATCCCAGGTACCAAAGATTTTGCATGTTTTCTTTTTGAAGTTTTATACTTTTAGGTTTTACATTTATGTCTATGATTCATTTTGAATTAGTATTTGAAAATAATGTGAGGTGTTAAGAAAATTTGTCAGGAAGACACTTTTGGAGTTTAACTTGGAAAATAGTGCCTTTAGCAAGTAAATGTGTAAGAAACAAATTGCCCAAATGATCTCTTATCTTTTCTATTATAACATGAGGAGGACATTCTTATTACAAAAGAAGGTTGGAAGGGATTTCTGATTTGCAGCATTGGAGTAGTAGGGACCAGATGTACCCTCTAACCTGGAACAACAACAACAAAGGCAAAAATATACAAAATAATGTTTTTTAAGATACTGGACTTCAGGCAACCAAATATAGTGACCATTGAGAAATAGGAAAATGAGGCGAACCTTATGATTTCCCCAGTTTACTGCCTTGACAGAAATTCCAGATCTTGGGCAGGGAGAGAGAAACCAAGTGGAGCCTAGCAGACTTTCTCAACTAGGAAGACCAAAGCAATTAGAATGATTAGAAGAGACTCCTGGGAAACAGAAACATAAACAGGGAAAGAACTCTAAGTATTTGCAAACAATCACCTATAGTTTTCATCCGTGTACTGTTTAGTACATGAATGTGAGGAAAACTATGCTAGGCCAGAAACAGAACTATCCAAAAAGTTTAGCTATAACAGTTCACATGGCTCATGTCAGACCCTAAATTGTGTTTGTTCTCACTAGACAGACTAGACATCTCATAATCCACATAGCATTAGAGAATAATTAGCTCTAAACTAAATATGCCCTTGTCCCACCTAACAAATATAAAAAGCAAGGCCCAAGGGGATCAAACTGTTTCCAAGTAACTTAACTGTACCACATGGGAAAAAAAAAAAAAAACATTAAGTACTATCTATAGGAATACAAAAATATCCAGCAACCAACAAGTTAAAATTCCTAATTCTTGAGGCCTAATAAATAATTACTGATCATGCAAAGAAGAAAGAAAATAGGACCTATGACGAGAAAAAAATGAATCTATCAAAATTGACCCAGAACTGATGTGAAAATTTTCATACGAGAAAATTAAAACAGCTATTATAACTTTGTTTCATATATTTAAAAGTAGGCAAAAATATAGACAATCTAAAGAAAAAGATCCAAGTCAAATGCCTAGAGAAGAAAACTACAATATGGGAGATAAAAAAAATACAGTGGGATGGCATTATGGTAGATTATACATTGTAGAAGAAAAGATTGATGCTCTTAAAGATATAGCAATAGAAACTAACCAAAATAAAACACAGACAAAAAAAAATTTTTTTTTTAAATAATTTGAGCATCAGTGAGTTGTGGGACAACTTCAAACAAAATCCCTGAATGTGAAGAAAGCAGAGATATCAAAAGTATTTGAAGAAAAATGGCCAAAATTTTTCCAAATTTGTTGAAGACCATTAACTGACATATCCAAGAAATTCAATCAACTTGAAACACAAGAAACAGACTACATCAAGGCATATCACAATTAAGTTGCTCAAAGCCAGAGATAAAGAGAAATATCTTAAAAGCAACCAGAGAATAAAGAAACACACACACACACACACACACACACACACAATACAGAGTAACATATGTAAGTTTGACATCACCATGTCATCAGAAGCAATGGAAGCAAGAAGATAGTAATACATCTCTTAAAAACTGGACGATAGAAAACAAAACGACAACATATAACTCTAGAATTCTATACCCATAATTCAAAATGGAGACAAAATAAAGTCCTCTTCAGACCTATGAAAGCTAAAATAATTAATCACCTGCAACCCTCACTACAAGAAATATTATATAAACTCCTTCAAGAGTAAGGAAGATGGTACCAGGTAGAAATATGAATGGGTGATCTAAACAGAAGAGGAGCACCAGACACAGTAACTGTATTTATGTACATGAACTGTTACCACCAATCCTTTTTGATAGTTCTTTTCTTGGTCAAGTGTAGTTTCCCTGAATTCATGCAATGAACGGTAGGAAACAGATGAATACTGGAGGGGACACTTTGCAAATATCCAGAATTTTTTCTCTGTGTATTTTTCTGCTCTCCAGTACTCTCTTCCAAGAATTCTAACTGCGTTGTTCTCCCCAATTTAGAGAGTCTGCTGAACTCCACTTGGTTTCTTCCTCTCTGCTCCGTGAGCTTGAATTTCTGTCAAGGCAATGAACTAGGGCAACCGTAAGGCTCACGCCATTCATTTCCTGTCTCTCACTGGTCAAGTATTTTGTTGCTGAAAGTCTATTATCTTGAAAACCACTGTTTTATACATTTTGCCTTTTGTTGTTATTGTTGCTCCAGGTTAGAGGGTAAATCTGGTCCCTACTATTCTGATGTTGCAAATCAGAAGTCCCTCCCAATCTTCTTTGGTAACAGGAATTTTCTCATTTTCCAATAGACAAGATAAGGGCTTATTTTAGCATACAATTTGTTCCTTACACATTTGCTTGCTAGAGGTACAGTTTTCCAAGTTAGTTTCCTGAGGAGTTTTCCTGATCAATTTTCTAAACAGTGGCAAACTTATCTTTTCTTTGATCCCTATTGATCCTTTTAAGAACACAAATTTAATTGATAACATTCCTTTTATTATACAGTTTTCAAATAGTCTTGGCAGCTTTCTTTTTATTGCTTTTCTCCTTTATGACTGGATTACAGTCCCAGCAGAGGAGCCCCACTCCTTTTGTTAAATATGCTTCTGAAAAAAAGCTTTCTGGGGCCTTTCTATAGATGGTTTCTTCCAGCTGCAATTTAAAGTGTTGATCTGAAAGGAGAGCCTAATTTATTTGATTTCTGATTTCTATGATAGCATAAGTCTCACTAAGCACAGTAAAGAGTTAAGGTCAGCTGCAGCTTATCATAGCAGGATTTGCATTTCAAAAAAAAAAAAGGAAATAGAAGATTTTTACTGAAAGCCCTTAGATCTTTTGCTTCCTTTCCAAGACTTAGAAGAGCATTTTTTTTCATTCTCAGGGCAAAATGAAATCATTATTCCATCTTGTCCTAGAGGAGTAAGAATTTAGCTAACACCTATTTAAAAATATTTCCTTTTCTTAGCATGTGTAGTCCTCAACAGATTTAGTGAGGATTACTGAGCTCTTGTTTTTATTTTTGTTTTTTTTATTTTTCCTTTTGTAAAATAGGTCGGGCTCCTTAGAGGCAAGTAATTCAATAAAATAGTTGTCTAACGTGAAGTTTAAAAGACGTCTGTTTAAGAGGACTAGACAAGGGGAAAAGGGAGGAAATGACATATATATATATATATATATATATATATATGTCATTTGATATATATATATCATATACATATCATGGCTTCTGCATACAAATATGCCCACTCATTTTGTGGATGGAGACTTACTGGCAAATCCATTAGAGCTGCAGGGGTGGCCAGGGCTCTGAGCCAGGTTGCCTGGATTCAAGTATTCAAGTCCTGGTTCTTGCCCTTATTAGCTGAGCAATCTTGGCCAAATTACATATTAAATAATTTCTGTATATCTCCATTTCCCCAATAATAGGTGGGGGTAGTGAAATCACCTCTTTCTTAGGTTTGATATGAGGATAATTCAAGTTAATATTTATGAAGCACTTAGAATAATTCTTGGTACGCAAAACATACTGTATAAGTGTCATATAAAATATGCATTTAAAAATATATTTACTGGGAAATGTAACCATTTGTTGACCCAAGAATCACCCCACATTTGGAACTGTCATTTATGCAAATGTTATGAAAGTTCAGCTCTAATAGGAAATTTAGTTCAAATATCTGTAAAAGTACTTACATAGAAAAGACTATTGTTTCCTACATTATAGGAGCTTATAAGAAAACATTTTTAAACTCAAAAGTGTGTTGAGGGCTCTCCAGGTATAAATCACAATGCAAGGCACCAAGAATTTAAAGATGAGTAAGGCCCAGGCTTCATTTAAAGAACACTGCAGTTAACAGACAACTAATAGGATCATTTAAAAATAATATACAGATGCAGTACCAATAATGTTTCCACAGAGTACCAGGTAAGAGCACCTAATCCAGGAATATGCGGATGAGGGGACTGGGAAAATAGGTCAAAGAAAGCTACCTGGAGTTGTTGAGTGTAAATCAGGCCATGAGGCAGGAAAGGGGAGTTCCTGGCAGAGGAAGAGAATTGCCATTGTGATCCGAATAACAAAGTCAGTCATATGTTCAGCATTGCTGGAGCTCCTGTTAGATCACTAGGTTTTGGGACTAGACTGAAGCTCTGAACTTTAAGATACAATTTTATTATTTTTCCCACATGTGAGGTGAGTTTCAGTGTTGACCCATAATAATTATATTCATAAGTAGCTGATTTTCAGCCATATATCACATTATAACTATACTGGAACTTGAAATCTTGCACAATAGCCAACTGACCGTATGTTCACAAAGCCTCCAATTTTCAGCCTGTTTGTTGAACTCATTTAGGAAATCAAATTAGAGATCAGAATACCGATCACTCAGCATCAAAATGGAACAAAGGTCACAGACGTTCTTGGGACACATTTCCGACAACCCATATTAGTGAATGCTCTTCACTTTTTCAATTTGCAGATATCTCAACCTCAATGATACCTATTGTTTCTTGAGGGTTAGAAGAAGCATCCTCTTCTGGAGACAGCTGAATAAAATATAATAATTTAGGCTTTATGGCTCTCTAGTTTTAGAATTTGTGCAAGATTATGGATTTAATATACTATATTTAGGCTATTATAATATGATTGATGTGGCAACAGCTTTCTCTAACACCAAATCAATAATTATGTATGTTGTTTTAAAGAAATTGTGTACATTCTTGATTGCATATGGTGGGTTCTTTTCTGTACAAAATACAAAACCTTTCCCATCATAAGTCAATTCTGCCATGTTGATATTCATCATCTATTGATTTTTGTTAGATTTCAAAGGAAAATATTCTTTATCTTATCTCTCACTTCAGAGGCTTTTTAAATTTTGAATTTACTTTTTATTTTGTAGCTGACTGCTTACTGACTAAATCCTAATATACAATAGTCATTTTGACCTTTTTACATCTAGGGCCAGGCAATGAAAGAACTGCTTAAATAAACATCTCTGGTATGCAGAGTATTAGAATTAAAGCTGAGAAATAAAAACCAAAACACTATGAAAGTTATTATACTTCATTTTCAAATTTCAGAAATAGAAAAGAAACCCCAAATGTACCATATTTTCATTTCTTGCATCTTTCTTCTTTAGTATGTCACCCAGGCCAAATTCATTCCTTGTCCTCTTCAACACCTTTAAGTCAATATCTTACCATATAAACTCATTAAAAATTTTTCATGTCTTTTGAAATTGTGTCTTGTCTTTAATAAATCAATAAATAATGATTTCCTGAGTTGAATATTGCAATATCTATCAAAGGGAAAAGAATCATCTGTGAAAAACGTAGTCACAGTTCTTTGTCATTATGAATCTCAGATTATTATTGGGGAGACAAGATACATACATGAAAAGATATCAGATATGTTTTTTATTAATAGTAAGTACAAATTGCTTTACTAGAGAATATAATCACTCACATTTCAAAAAAAAGTTATAATGGGTTTAGAGTACTTCAAAAGCTTTAATAATTCAAGTGGGACTTGTGGTGAATCTTAAAGCATGGATAGATTAACCAAGAAGTGGCACAAAGGACATATTAGAAAATGACGAGCTTGAGAACAAGCAAAGATAGGAATGAGTGTGTGTTTGTGTGTGTGCGTGTCTGTTTTGAAGAACAGGATAAAATAAATATCCCTATTGGGAGAAAGAATGTTCCTGTTCTGAAAGACAGGTAAATATATTTGAATATGTAAAAATAGCTATCATTTATAAAGTGCTTACAATGCTAAGCGTCCTACGTAAATTATCTCTCTTCATCCTTAACCAAAAACCAGTGAAGTAGATAGCACCATTTTCATCACCATTTTATTTATGAGGAAGCTGGGACTTAGTGCCTAAGGTCACACAGCCAAAGAATAGTGGAGCCAAGATTGGTACTTAGAAAGTTTGACTGCTGAGTCTAGGGTACTTTTAAAAGAGAATCAGGCCACATATTTAATAATCTTGATTATAAGAGACATGAATTTTGACCTGATGTTTTAAGGTAACAGAAGAACATTATAGTTCTGAGTGACACAATGAAACTGACATCTAAAGATGAATTGCCTGTCAGAGGTACATAGAGTGATTTGGGATGAGCTCATGAAATCAATAGGGAGAAAGGGGTAAAAGTGAGGACAAGTCAATGATAAAAATTATCAACACTTCCTTATGTCTCTACATTGTTTGACTGTACTACTGACAGATGTTTGGGGTATAGTAAAAAGTTGGGCATCATAGCCTGCACTCCTTCAGCACTACTCATTCCCACAGTGAGCTCTTTCTAATGTAGCTGAAGGAGCTAGACTGGGCTCCATGAGTGAGGTACTTTAAGGTTTGAGTAATTTGGCCAGTTGGGGAGAGATTATTTTGTGAGCCAGGAAATAAAATGAATAATACTCTAGATATCTGGAGTGGGTGTAATTCATTGCTTGAGCATACCTGATACTCACCTCAAGGCTCATTAGACTTGGCTGTAATTCAGGATATTCCATCATTTTTATTGACAGATGCCATGACCATGAATTTGTTTCCGGTCTGCTAAGCATGGCAGTATGATATGATCTCTGACTTTCTCTTTTCTTCTCCTTCTTACTCCTTGGACTTTAACTAAATCCTACTATACAATAGTCATTTTGACTGATTGATGCTTTTAATGTTTTCAAAAATTCCAGTGTGCTTTGACACTGGTAGTTCTGTAAAACAGTGATATAAGTAGAGAATTAAGTCCAAGCAGCAACAAAATTTTTCTTTTGACTTCAGCAGAGAGAAATATTTTAACTTTCTAGTCCGCTCAATACAGAAGAATGTTCTTGTTAAAAAAAGGAAAAAAATAACTGAAGTATATAGGTACTATAGTCCCTGAGATTTTCTGTAACAGAAACAACAAAATAAGAATGCCTTCATGTTGTAGATAGCTGATTTTAAAACTCAATGAGTTGTATTATTGCCAAGAGTAATTAAGTTATTCAGATTTTGACCATATGGTATATAGTTACAATAAAACTGTTTTAATGTCCTTTTTAACTAATTCTATCATCTATGCTACTTTGTACTTTGGAGGCTGCTGCTATTGATTGATTATTTTTTCCCTCATTATGGGTTGTATTTCCCCACTTCTTTGTATATCTGTAATTTTTGACTGGATGTCAGATGTGAATTGCATGTTGTTCAGTGCTGATATTTTTGTTTTCTTTTAAATATTCTTAAGCTTTCTTCTGGGTTGCAGTTATTTGGAAACAGTTTGATCCTTAAAGTTGCTCCTTTCAAGCTTTGTTAGGTGAGACCAGAGTACTAAATTTAGGACAAAGTATTCCTCACTCCTGGGGCAATACCCTTCCAAATATTCTACCAAATGCCTTTTTTTATTATGAGTTTTTTTCCTCCTATTCTGGCTGGTAGGAATATGAACTATTTCCCACCTTGTGTGATCTCTGGAGATTCTCCTGCTTGCTCCTTGCTACCAGTTCTCTCCCTACTCCGGTACGTTCCTCATACACAGGAGCTCGTCAGTACCCAGCTGGAGCCCTCTACCAATCACTGGATCTCTCTCTTTCTCACCCTCTCTGTGCGACTCTCTTGGCCATTCTCCTCTCTCTGTGCAACTCTTTCCTATCACGTGAAGTCCATGAAAGCCTGTGGCTGTAAAGAATGTTGAGCTGTAGATTCCATCAGAGATAGTAAAAGGGGCCTTAAAATATTCTGAAATTTGCAGGAGGGTGAAGTAAATACCTAAGGTAATTGTGATAGATAGTGCCTGAAAGCCTTTGCTCTGCAAATTCCATCCACCTTTGCCTCTGAATTCTCAACTTCGTCTCAGTGCAGGAAGGCCATCAGACTCCCAGCACAGTGGTCAGGAAACCCTCTGCAGGCAGTAAATGGGGACAACCTGGGGTTCACTTAGTCTGTTTCCCATCTCTCAGAGATCTTTCTCGCACTGTCTGTTTTTGATGTCTAAAATACATTTAGACTGGTTTCTTAGTTGTCCAATGATAATGAGTGTATCTTATCCTCGATACCTGTCTTGATTGGAAGTGAAAGTCCGGTTATTCAAATTTTTAAAAATGTCAAAAAATAAACATTTGAAAAATTTGGTGCTTACAGTAAATTGTGAGAGACTTACTTGTGCTCAAAATTGAATCTGGACTCACTTAGTAGATGTCCTGCAAGCCTTGTGAGCAGAGGATCTCTTCCAGATTCTCGTTATGTCTCTTCACAGCAAAAATTGATGTTAAAATTATATTGTCCTACATACCAAATTTTTGTGAGGAGAAATGAGCCAAGAAAAAAAAAAAAGAGTTTCCAGAACGGCAATTGTGAGAGTCTGTTAACTACATTTGGGATTGAAATAGTGGTGATATGTATATTTATATATATACGAAAACCTACATATTTTGTTTTGAGTAGTGTTATAACTGATTACTGACAATAAAATGTTTGAGTGCAATGAGTGTTATGATTAATTGGGTTTTTGGTTAAATTGATACTAATTTGATACCTCTTGTTTTATGACTTGCTTTGAAAATCTTTCTAATATTGCTTAATTTATATACCTGGGAACTAGAGAAGATTTGATGTGATTAAGCTTTTGCAAACTTAATTAAGTTTATATTTTTCATATATCTATGATTCAAGTAGTCTATCTAAGTCAGTGTATTGAATATTAGTAATCATTTTTTAGCACTGTAGATGTGGCTAATGTGATTTCACTGGGGCTCAATTGTCAGTACATTGATCAGATAAAAGATATTCAGCATCTAGAAAGCTAGACACAGATATATTCCCACATCGGGCTAGGATATAGTCCAGGGGAGATTCCAGGAGAGCAAGCAGGAATGGTCTCAGCAAGTGGGGAGTTGACAACTAAGAATCCAACAGGATATGTCTTACAGGTGGGAAGGAAGGTCTGGCAGTAAATAGAACAGTCCAGATCCAGGAAGACTGTAACTTTTGGGAGACCTGGATGTAGGTAACCTGGGAAATTAGAATTTTAGTCTCTGAAGAAGATGGAGTAGGGAGGGGCAGGCAAGGCACTATTCTCCAAGGAACTGAGAGAAAGAAAGAGGGGATCTAGATAAACACAAGAGTAGAAGTATCCAGTGGTATTATAAAGTGACTTGATGAAAGTCGTACTTGCTACAGGGTTGAGAATGTGGTTTCCCTGGCACCTTGTCTATGGATCTGATCTGTTAGTTTTAAGTAGGGTCACTCTTAAACATGTAAATGACTGTAGGCACCCATGTGAGAGACCTTAAAAAGAATGAGACAAGCAGTTTTTTATGATGTTGGAGAATGTGCTGCATGTACCATTCCTAACCCTTTAAATCAACTCCATATAACTCCACAAACATATGCTGAGAGGGTGTTAAAAGCTGTCAGGGCTTATCACACTGGGAATCAATCCAGATCTCCTCTCTTTCACCTGCTTGCAATATTACCTCATAGCAGCTCTGCTTGTGTTTCAGGACTTCAAATCCTTCAATTACATACTCTTAGTTTTTCTTTTGACACTTGACACCTTGCCCTTGATTAAGATTTTTGTTTGGCGTCCCTGTAGGACATTGCTTTGGAAATTCACTCTCTGATCTTTTGCATTCTGTAGATCTTGTATGCCATTAAAGACCCTATGACACTGATTGGTGTGTGTCCTTTAACCCCTTGATCAGCGGACAGTTTCAACCCTGAGTTATATCCTAGAAATGACTTATTTGAATAAATGCCTTAGGTAAATTTGTTCTCTTTGGTTTGGTTCAACACCCTTATATTAAACATCTATTGTGAGTCAGGGCAGTGACCTAGGTCCTGGAACTGGAAAGATCTGTCTCCACAGCTAAGGCGGTTGCAGTTTAGGGTGAAGAACACATAGGTAGCAGATAGTATATTACAGTATGGTGAGTGCTTTGAAGAAATCCACGGATACATTTGCTAAGAAGAGGGGGCCATTTAACCAAGAGGAGAGAGACATTTAATGCAGTATGGAGATGAAGGGAAGGTTGGAAAATCTAGGGAATTGTTTTCCCATTTGCTTCTTGGTGTTAACAGAAAGAGTATGGGAAAATTCTAATCAAATAATTTCACCAGATGATCATAAGAAGTCTAATAATGGATTCAAAATATAGAACCATCTACAAAATACTTGGAATGGACAGTTTTCATCATAGTGCTCTTAGGGTGTGGTTAGAACCTAGTTTTAAAAATTACCAATCATTTGTGGTGCTAAACATAATTTCTGGCTCTATCGTTCTTGCTGTATTCATGTCTCCAAGCCTTGGTGTGTCCCTGTGCCAATATAGGTAATGATTACTCTGCAAGTGTGTCAGTTATCAGTTTATTGCCTCTCAGTTCCAACTGCACTCTTCAATATATGTTATGTGACAACAGAAATTTTTAAAGCATTTATAACTTAAAATGAGCACAGTGCTAGGTTTTCTTAATAGAGGATGCTGGAAGGGCAATGGGAAGGAAGAGATTTCCTGAAATTTCTGGTGTGGGCTGGGAAGATGAGCAGTGTGAGTGTGAGGACATCTGGTAGAGCCTATCCCAGCTACAGGCTCAGAAAGCAGTCTTTCTGTGATCCTGAAGCCTTGGCCTGATAATGCCCATTCTGCAGCTCACTTGACATGGAGCCTGGAGCACTGTGCAGCTTGTATGGGGCTGCCAGTGCCCAGAGTATCACAAAACAAGTAGTCATTCCTTCTGCATTCTCTGCCACATTCCTGCCCTCTGAAGACCTAGCCAGTGCCCAGATTCCCACTGCACATTCATACCACCAGTTACTGCTCACTGGCTCACTCCTTGCACTCTGGAAGATGGCCTGTCATTTCCCCAGCAACTCAAGACAAATTCTGGCCTGGCCATATTATCAAACTTCTCCACTGTCTAATGGTTGAACCACCCCTTCTCCAACAAAGTCTTACCCTGTTCCAAATTTCCTTTATTGGTTACTCTCTGTCAGTTCTGGAGCACTATATAAAATTTCCTCTTATAGTTTCTGCTTTATCATAGTTTAATTATTCTTTATATTCACTTTCCCTGTTTAACCATTATATGGTTTCTGTCTCCCGACTGGACCTGGACTGCAGCAGGATTTATTATGAGGAGTACATGAAGTAACATTTGGCATAATAAATAATAACAAATATAGCTAACCTTGTTATCTCTTCCTTCTCTCCAACAAAATCCTAAAATTTACTTGTAAAAATATGTGTGTGTGTATTTAGGGACTTGTGTGTGGGTGAGACTAAGTTCATTCAATGCTAGTTGTGCTTCTCCTTCAGTGTGCTACACTGTCACTTATTAACAGAAATATAGATTTTAATGCTGGAAGGAAGCATTAAGATCATCTAGTTCAACTCCGTGGAAACAATTTGATGAGCAGGAAAGCTAAGATTCTTGCTCAAAGGCACAGTGAATTCTGGGTGTACCTGTAAAAGAAGCCATGTATCTTGATAACCAGTCCAGGGTTTTCTCTATGGCTGGATTTTATTCTCCATATCAGTTTTAAAGACAGAATAATCTAGATGGCTGTATTAGTTTCCTATGGCTGCCATAACAAATCACTATAAACTAGGTGGTTTAAAAAAAGTGGAAATTTATTCTCTCACAGTTTTGGAGGCCAGAAGTTTAACACCTGGCAGGGCTGTGCTCCCTCGGGGGCTCTGGGAGAGAATTGTTCTTTGCCTCTCCCAGCTTCTGGTGGCTGCCTGTATTCCTGGGCTTATGGCTGCATCACTGCCTCCATCTTCACATTACCTTGTCCTTTATATACCTGTCTTCTCCACTTTGTATTTTTCATAAGGACGCTTGTCATCGGATTTAGTTTTCGTTTCAATAACCCAAAGTAATCTCCTTATCTCAAGATCCTTAACTTAATTACATCTGTGAAGACCCTTTTTCAAATCAGGCAGTATGTATGAGTTTCTGGGGACTAAGATGCACACATACCTTTATTGGGGTCACCATTCAGCTCAGTACAATGTTTTGTGTTTTTAAAATAGATTTAGATCCCTAAGGTCTATGGTACAGTACTCTACTAGCTTGGTTAGTAAAATACAGAAATGTTTTTCCAATAGTTATTTATTCCACAGCATATTATTTACCAAAGTGATTTGCTTAGGTTTCGTAATGGTAGTCATGCTATGTGAATTTATTGTGGGGAAACAGTCTTTTTACTGTTATATATCATAACTAGCTGTTTCACATAGCTGACAGGCTGATCTTAATGCAAACTTATACATGAGGAGAAGTTGGCCGTGACACAGCCTTGTGTGGTATCTTCCCCACACCATCAAGCAGGGGCTTTTACTAATATCTGAGGTTAAGCTTCTTGCATAAGGCATTAGAAAATCCAAGGAGAATTTTGGGCCAGTGATCACATGGACCAGCCTGTTGACTACATTTTATAGAGGTTTAACTACAAAAGTTTCCTTCAGGGGTTCAAATATAACCCATTATTTTTCCTGTGTTAAGCTGACATCATGTAGAAGAGTTCCTCCTATAGCCGATAGCTTTGCCCCTTTTTCTTTCTCATACATCACTTTATGTTTAATCCCATTTATGTGGAAGTGTTTTTTTTTAATATTTATTAAATTAAATGAGGCCAATTTTGAGCATAATAATAGACTCTACTTGAGCAGAAGGAATATGTGCTGTGGTTGTGGAAGAGGGAAGAAGACATGTTCTCGCATAGGAATGTTGGTTGAAAAATATGTGTTAGATTCAGGATAATTGCTACTAATTAATTCTAGAATGTAGACAGCTGGAAATGCAGGGTCACTCACCCTTCCTATAACCCAAACTGGTTAGGTCTTCATAAAATTATGCTTTGCAATAAGTCATTTAGTTCCATTTCTTACTGGTACTGGTGGTAAAAGAAAAAAAAAGATATGATTTTTTTTTTTTTTTGAGACAGAGTCATGCTCTGTAGCTAGGCCCAGGCTGGAGTACAGTAGCATGATCTTGGCTCACTGCAACCTCTGCCTCCTGGGATCAAGAGATTCTCCTGCCTCAGCCTCCCGAGTAGCTGGGATTACAGGTGCCCACCAACCCCCACTTCCTGCAGCTAATTTTTGTATTTTTAGTAGTAACGGGGTTTCACCATGTTAGTCAGGATGGGCTCAATCTCCTGACCTTGTGATCCGCCCATGTCGTATTGGTCTCCCAAAGTGTTGGGATTGCAGGCATGAGCCACCCACTTGGCCAAGAGATATGATTTCTAAAAAATGTATTGGTGACTATCTTTTCTCCCACATATGTTTGTCTTTATTATTTTGGGATATGCCAGGAGTAATGACTTTTTCTAAACCACGTTTAGGATCTTAAGATACAAATTAAGTTGGATTGGCTGAAAACTAAATTCAGATGATTATATTTGCCAAACTTAATGTCAAAACACAAGTTGTATCTTCTTTCTTGCAGCAGCTAAAAACAAAAACAAAAGCTAAACTCTGCCTTCTAAAAAATGGAATTCCCTACAGAGAAGATTCCCTGCATTTTTTTTCTTTCTGATGTTTAGATGACATTGAGTATCACTGATTCTTCCTATACATGCTTTCTATCAAGAAAAACTCAGAATTTCCTTCATAAAGGACAAAGCCATGAGTCTTCTTGGTACACAAACGCTTTGGAATCTGCTCACTTTCTCTTTAAAGTGCTCTCTATGTCAAAGTTCTTATAATGATTATGACTTCAGGTGGAAAATCTCAATCAGAATGTTCTCTTTAACATCTGCAAATATCCTTTTCTGCAGAAAGACAATAGCAGTGGAAGTCAGAGATTGGGGGGTGAACCTTGCAGCTTATCAAGAGAGCAGCCACTTTGGGAACCTAGAAAGCTTTGTCCTGCCACTTTTCACAGCACAACTCATGAATGGATTAGTGGAATGATGAAGTGAAGAAATGACAGTGGAAGAAAATAAAGAAATGGGTGTGAACATAGAGATTCTTTGGTTTGACTGAAGGATACTGTTAATGTTTTCTTATACTCTACTGTCTGCTCTTTGCCTTCTCCTTTCCCTTGCCCAGTCTCCTTCTCCTCTTCCATCCTGGTTACATGCAGTCTTTCACAGCTCCTCTTCCACTGTATGCTGGAAAACTCTAGACATTCATTCAGTCAGCAAATATTTGTTGGTTTTAATCGTGTTCTGTACTATGTTAGATGGTGGCTAGAGACTACTGAATGAACAATATGCTGGCTCACATGGAGCTTTTACTCTAGCAGGGAAGTTAGAACCTGAACTAGCAGTTCTGTGTGACACACAGTGGAAGAGTTCTTCACCAGAGTTCCAGAGAGCTGTTCCCTATAAGGGAAGAGCCTCAGCAAGGCAGACCAGATTCTATGCACAGGGCTGAGCATAGGATAGAGGTTCCCAAGCCCAGTGGCCAAGTGGAGGGCAGACTGGAAGATGGGCAGCAAAGGCTCTAGAAGAAAATGAAGAGACTTTCTGTAGCCACCTAGATTGAGAAGTTTTAAGAAAACAGACATCTATACTGTGTGGTTTGTTTGTTTGTTTGTTTGAAAAGCTCTCTGCATGAAGTACTATGTGAAATCCCTGGGCTTTTAAGGTAATACAAATAAAGATTTAAAAAAATATATTCTGGCTGGGTGTGGTGGCTCATGCCTGTAAACCTAGCACATTGGGAGGCTGAGGCAGGTGGATCACAAGGTCAGGGGTTTGAGAACAGCTTGGCCAATATGGTGAAACCCCATCTTTACTGAAAATACAAAAATTAGCCAGGTGTGGTGGCGGGTGCCTGTAGTCCCAGTTCTCAGACTCGGGAGGGTAAGGGAGGAGAATCACTTGAACCTGGGAGGCAGAGGTTGCAGTGAGCCCAGATCGTGCCAGTGCACTCCAGCCTGGGTGACAGAGTGAGATACACTGTCTCTCTTTCTGTCTCTCTCTCTCTCTATATATATTTTCCCTCGCTCTTTCTCTCTCTATATATGTATTTTCATTCTGCAAGGTTTCAGAATGGGATTTACATCTGTTTGTTTCTAGGTAACAAACAGCACTGTGCTGAGAGAAGAAAAGGAGGTGGGGCTAGCTAACAGACTTAGTCATCTCATCAGCTCTCTTGCTTACTGGCTCTCACTCTGGCTCTGTCCCTCTCCCTCACCCTCTCCTTGTCTCACTCTTCTTCTTTTTCTCCTTCCCCTACCAAGAGTTCTTAGCTGGTGTTTATTTGTCAGCTGAGTTTCATTCTAAAGAAAGAAACCTCTTTTCCAATAATTCCTGCAAAAGTTCTACTAAAACTTTTGATTAGCGCAGCTGTCCATTCCACAGGTCCATCCCAGAAACAGTCACATAGACAGAGTATGTAAAACTTTGAAGGGCCTCCCTAGAGTTGGGTGTTTCAATTAGTTTATTGAATTATGAAACATCTAAATAATTACTTACTAAGTATGCATGAAGTGTTTTAAAAATATTTAGGAAAGATGAATGTTTAACATAAATGATTAACAATATTTACAGTAGTACACACAATTATCTAGGCTGTGTGTTATTCTAATCTTATATTTATAAAAATTATTACTACTCAAAACAGTAAAAAAAGAAAAGTAAAAGGAAATAATGTTAATCTCTAGAGTAGATGAAATTAAGAGTGTTCTTTTCTTTACATTTTGTTGAATTTTCACATTTAAAATTTGATGCAGATTATTTTAATAACAAGAAGAAAGAAATAATACATGTTGCAAAGACTGTTCAGATTTATAATAGTAACACTGAAGAAAATCTTGTTTTGCCCTAATATAGCATATCCCACGCTAATAAACTACAGGATTTTTTTTTTTTTTTGCTGTTGTTAATAGCTAATTGTTATTCTTCTATTTTTTTTTAAATTTCTTGTATCATCCTTCTATTTATTGATGTAGTGGCCTTGCTCTTGGCATTTCTTTGATAATATATAAAGTTTCATTTTTTTTTTCTCTTCTTACCTACATATCCTGACCTCTATTGCTTTTACTTTAAGACTTTCACTTTTGGACCTGTTATTTACTTTAGAACCTGTTTCTTTTTTCTTTTTAATTTTTTTCTATTTGTTTGGGGAAAAGAACTCTGCCCTCACGTAGTAACTCAGGAATCTAAAGAATACAGAATATAAACCTCAGTTATTTACTGTGTAGCTTTTTATGTTCTCAAGTAATTCCTTTAAGCTTTATGGCTGGAAGATCCTCTGGAGAGATCATGGTTCAACCCATTTATTCTTTCTTTGTATCTTGCATTCAGAAATGAATAAACTGAGGTTAGAGAGGTTAAGTAATGGCTGAAAGTCAGAGAGTTAGTTAACTGCTGAGCTGTCTAGGACCCCAGACAGCTAATCCAGTATTCTTTCTTTATATGCTCTCTTGACTTCTTTCCTCTGCAGTTTTCTAACCCATAAAATTGTGTTTTTAGTTCCCTCATAGAAAGCATGTTATCATACCATGAAGGTCTCTCTGTAGATGAGAGTATTGTCATTGAGCATACCCTGTAAATGTTGATACAAAAGGCAAAATCTGAAGAGACATATGTAATATCAGAACCAAATACTAGAATGTAGGTTATATTTAATACTGTCAACAAATTTATTACTTCAAATTATTTTAATGCCAAATAAATTTTGCAAGTGTTCCTACTCTCTGACTGTGCCAATTTGAATATGACAGAAACTGAACTCATAATCTTCCTCTACAATCCCCAAAGCTGTACCGTCTACCCCACTGAATGAGATGAAATCCAGGTGATTTTACTTTCTCCTCTTTCTCTCTGATACTTTTTATTCAATCTACTATGAAAACAATGAGCAAAGCAGTTTGTTATAATGTTGGAGAACATAGCTCTGATGCCTTTTATTTAATCCACTGTAAGGCTCTATATCAGTTTTAACTTCAAATTGTCTCTTGCAACCATTCACTTTGTTGCCTCTATCACGCCTACCCCTTTCCCACCAATCTCAGACCTATTATCTCTTGTAGAGGCTCCTGCAGAACTCCTTAGCGTCTACCTTTCGTTCACAGTGATTTTTGAGAAATGCAGACATGCTCACTAGATTCTCCTGCTGACAAGTTCAGTGTCTTCCTCTGCTCTAATGATAAAGGGAAATACTTAGCATGGCTGTCAAGGCTCTCTCTGTTTATCTTTAGAATCTAACTCTGCTCTTCCTCTTGCTGGCTTTCAGCCCCTGGTACTGACTGTGTTCTCCCCTCCTTCCCAACTCAAGGTTTGTGCATGTTTTCTCTACCCAGGGTACAGTTCTCTCACTCTTTTTCTCTAAAGAACTCCTACTCGGTCTTCAGATATTTGCTCAATCTTCTTAGTTCATCCTGCCATGGGAAAAAGTCACTGTTAGATGGTGTTATGGCTCCTTCCTCTTTTCTTTTCCTTTTCTTTTCCACTACTGTGATTTTCCATTTATTTGTGAGCTAATTTAATTAATGTCTTTTTCTCATTAGACCACAGGTTCTAGTTTTTACTCATAGCATTTAGAGGACACTCAGTAACTGATGACTGAATCAGTGAATGTGTATTTAATATTCTGCAAGTGTTACATTTATATTAGAGAGCCAGCCTATATATTCTCCTGCTATATCTTGTTTAGGAAGGAGGCTGGCTTCCATAAAAATAGGACTTTATCTTTTATTTTTCAGGGAAATGCTGGAGAAAATCATGCAACCATGTGGGCTGTTGACCCCCAAGATATTTACTATCTAAGCTTAGCATGGATGCTCCGTGACACTAAACAATCCTTGGTGTATACTGGTTCAGCACACTCTTCCATTCTTTCTAGCTGTTCTTCCAAATTCCAGTTGTTCTCTTTAAGTTGCCCACTCTGACCCCACAGTCTTCTTCATTCTTAACTGGAGAGATGTCACCTGAGAATAATGAATCTATCAAGATGGAGATCCCTTTTTATACACACATCTACAACTGTACCTGTCTTTATCTCCTTCCCTCCCATGCAAGACTAATCCATGCTCACATGTTCTAAATCTCACATTCTCTTTTTCCCTTTAGAGACTCGCTAGACCAATTCATCCATCTTTCTTCTGTATTTCCAACTTTCTTTCGACTGGCTCTAACTCTCCAACTTTTATACTTATAATCAAAAATGTCACAAACAAAACATAATTTATATATTATAAATAAAACCAGAAACCCCTCTTTGTAAAATGTAAGAAAATTAGTTGTACCTTATTCTAAAAAACTGAATGTTGAGAGGCTGTCGTGGCTCATGCCTGTAATCCTAGCACTTTGGGAGGTCAAGGCAGGCGGGTCACGAGGTCAGGAGATTGAGACCATCTGAGCAACATGGTAAAACCCCATCTCTACTAAAAATACAAGAAATTAGCTGGGTTTGGTGGCACATGCCTGTAGTCCCAGCTACTCTGGAGGCTGAGGCAGGAGAATTGCTTGAACCCAGGAGGTGGAGATTGCAGTGAGCCGAGATCATGCACGACTATACTACAGTCTGGGGGACAGTGCGAGACACCGTCTCCAAAAAAAAAAAGAGAGCTAAATGTTTGAATTTGACTAACAGTATCTATGTCAGTGACGGATAATACTTTCTCTTTCATTCTGTTCTGGTAACACTGGCCTCTTTGCTATTCCTTGGACATCAGAGCACATTCTCAATAGAGGACCATTCTCCCTTTCCCATAACTTTATGGCCTCTTCCTTTATTCTGGTGTCCTTTCCAATGTCACTTCATCAGTGAGGCTTTCTATGACCAATATATATAAACCAGCCCCTCCCCAAGCCCCCATCCTCCATTTCTACTCCCAGGTTCCTGATCTTCCTTATACTGCTTTATTTTTGGCCACTATATGGTATTTGTCATAAGCTCTTCTCCTCTAAGAAGACTTGCTTTTCTTAAAAAAGAAACGAAACCCAAAAAGATTCACTTTTATTTACAAATTGATTAGTATCTTCATATCCTTTAAAACTATTTTATGTCAATCCTGGATTTGGAAACTCCCCTTTCTGCCCACACTCTGCCATGTGTTGACTAAACATTGTGTTTAGGAGTTCCTCATGGTGACGCCTCCTATCCCCATGCTGCATCTTCCCTCCTGACTGGACATAGGTGTTTGACTGGCTTCCTTATTTAACACTGCTCTTACATGCACCCCATCCACTCCATTGGTTTCCACAGTTCCATGCTGGTACACGTTGCTATAGAAAGGCCCAGGAACTGTGTCTGCTAGCTTTTCTACTGCACATCAGTGCTTACCCTAAGGTGGGTGTAAAACACTGCTCAGTGCTAATTGATTCTTCTCCCTAACTCACTTTTCTTGCAGTGTCTCTCTGAACATTTGCAATCCCCTTAAAGATTCACTTCTGCTCTGTCTCTGAAAAGGCCAATTCTGCTTTTACCTCACCACCAGATAAATACTACCGATTCATTGATTTGTTTCTTCTACACCAAAGATAACATGCACATGCACACAGTATTTTTTTAAAAAAAGATCATCTGTATTTGTTCTTCTCTTTGTTGACTTTTACCTTAGTGGAAGTAGTTCTCTACCTTGTGATTTGATACAATATCCTTTGATCATCTCTTGTTTGTTTTATTCCAGTCTCATTCACCCTCTTATTACAATGATTCCCTTTTGCAACCTCTGAAGGGACATTGTAAAAAATAAACAACCCCTAAGCCCCAAACCAAAAATAGGACAACATTCCAATAATTCTCTCCATTATGGGCAAGGGGATTTTTCCAGATACAGTCTGACCATGTGTCTACTTTCCTTTCCTGTGCCTCACATCAGCACATTTTAAGGCTTCAGATACATTTAAAATTCCCTCACATAATCTGTATAGTTACTCTCTCCTTAACTGTATTAGGCTGTTCACACATTGCTGTAAGTAAATACCTGAGACTGGGTAATTTATAAAGAAAAGAGGTTTAACTGGATCATGGTTCTGGCATCATTTGGCTCTTGGGGAGTTCTCAGGCAACTTACAATCATGGCAGAAGACAAGGGGGAGCAGACATGACACATGGTTAAGCAGGAGCAAGAAAGAGAAGGGAGGTGCCACACTTTTAACCAGATCTCATGAGAACTCATTCACTATTGGGAAAACAGTACAAAGTGGGATGGTGTTAAACCATTCATGAGAAATCCACCTCTATGATCCAGTGACCTCTTACCGGGCCCCACCTCCAACACTGGGGAATTACATTTCAATATGAGATTTGGGTAGGGACACACATTCAAACTATATCACTGACTTTCTTCCTTTGACAGGTCTCCATACTTTTCCTCTTCTGTGACAGTCTAACTTCCCAAAAGAATAAGCTACATATTCAAAATCACTTCTCAATTCCTCCCTAATGCTTTTTTCAGTATTCCACTGAGACTTCTCTTGAAAAGGTCACTAGTGATCCAAATAACAAGTCACAGCAAAACTAGTGGTCTGCTCTCTATCCTTATTATCTGCTCAACTGTTTGAAGATGCTGTCCAACATTTCTTCTTAAATGTCTTTTTTACTATTGACTTTCAAAAAATAAATTATTTTTTCATTACTTTCCTTCTGTCTCTGAGTTCACTTTTTTAATGTGTATTTTCTGGGTCATCTTTCTTTCTCCACCTCCTACAAATAGACATTCTTCCAAAGTTATCTTTTCTCTCTCTACATACCTGCCTGGATGATGACTTATTGCCTTTCTTGTGTTCCCAGAGGCCTTTGCATTTGAAAGACTGCTCTTGGTCAAATCAAATCTGCCAAGTTCTACATGTAGAAGAACTTGGTGCTAGTTCTACATATGGATAGTTCTACAATTGCATAATTTATCCACCTGATATGGTTTGGCTCTGTGTCCCCAACCAAATCTCATCTTGAAGCTCCCACAATTCCCACATGTTGTGGGTGGGACGTGGTGGGAGATAATTGGATCACAGGGATGGGTCTTTCCCATGCTGTTCTTGTGATAGTGAATAAGTCTCACAAGATCTGATGGTTTTAAAAATGGGAGTTTCCTCAGGCACAGTGGCTCACGCCTGGAATCCCAGCACTTTGGGAAGCCGAGGTGGGTGGATAACAAGGTCAGGAGTTTGAGACCAGCCTGGCCAATATGGTGAAACCCTATCTCTACTAAAAATACAAAAATTAGCTGGGCGCAGTGGCAGGCACCTGTAGTCCCAGCTACTCAGGAGGCTGAGGCAGGAGAATCACTTGAACCTGGGAGGTGGAGGTTGCAGTGAGCCTAGATCACCCCATTACACTCCAGCCTGGGTGACAGAATGATTTTCTGTCTCAAAATAATAAAAATAAAATAAAGTGGGAGTTTCCCTGCAAAAGCTCTCTCTCTTTGCCTGCTGCCATCTACTTTAGATATGATTTACTACTCCTTGCCTTCTGCCATGATTGTGAGGCCTCCCTAGCCATATGGAACTGTAAGTCCATTAAACATCTTTATTTTGTAAATTTTCCAGTCTCAGGTATGTTTCTATCAGCAGCATGAAAGTGAACTAATACATTCCCTTAATTCATTCCAGGACTCTTTATAGAAGTAACTGAGCTTTAATAACATTTCTAGCTTCTTACATGCCTGTCAATGCACATGCATATTCTACATGCTTAGTATTGTATTTTTTTGGTTTGTTTTGAGATGGAGTCTTGCTGTGTCGCCCAGGCTGGAGTGCAGTGGCATGATCTCGGCTCACTGCAACCTCCGCCTCCTGGGTTTTTGCGATTCTCCTGTCTCAGCCTCCCGAGTAGCTGGGACTATAGGCGCGTGCCACCACACCCAGCTAATTTTTGTATTTTTAGTAGAGACAGGGTTTCACCATGCTAGCAGGATGGTGTTGATCTCCTGACCTTGTGATCTGCCCACCTCGGCCTCCCAAAGTACTGGGATTACAGATGTGAGCCACTGTGTCCAGCCACTTAGTATTGTTTTAATTAAATTAATGGAGTTGGGCAAGCCAAGATCATGCATTAGATAGCATCATCCTATTCTAAGACCATAACTTAAGTCAGGGATTTCAAGGTTTTGCATTTTCTGCATCAAAGGGTGTAATAATTTAAAAATATGTACTAATAAATAAAACTTAATCATAGATCTTGGCAAAATAAAATTGTGTACAGCCTGTAGTCAACATCAAGTTTCACTAGAAATTGAGTTGAAAAAATGCTTATTATTTTTCTAATACACAGAGTAGAATCCAACTATTTGATCAACCAATCAGTCAAGAATATCACAGGGTTTTTTGCATTTTTTGCTTTTTTTTGTTTGTTTGTTTAGTATTATGCCAGGTTCTTGACTGTCTTTTTGTTCTGCTCATCAATCAAGGGGCCAGAGATATGAAATAATACTGTTTTTCTTAGCTACAATAACTATGTACCAGGTATGGGCAGAACAACTCCATGTAATCTTCACAGTGCAGCATGTAACATATTATAATCTTCATTTCACAAATGAAGAAAATGAGGCTTATGAAGGTAGAATAACTTGCCTAAGGTAAAACAGCTAGGAAGAGGCAAAACTAGAAAAGAATCAGGTAATATGTGACTACAATGCCCATGGTGTTAAAAAGTATGATTTCTAAGGTGAGGGTCAGAAACTAAGGGCTGAATCCTTCCCTGCAGAGGGGTTGTGTTTAGGTATTAGAGTGTTTACATATAATTCTATTTAATTTGAATATTTTAGGTATGGTGTGCCCCAGTCCTAGAATTCCTTCACCTAGATCACCTGGCTCATTTGTACATCTGCCTAACACCTTTAGTCATGTGAACTCTTTACCTCCATGATGAGGCATTCTCTCTGCCTTTACTGAGTTTGTATTAGAACTGAAGGGTTAAGGATATAAATGAAGAAAGTATATCAATATAACAGTTGTAGTAGAAGTTAGGAAATATTTTAAGGTTCTCCATAGGTGAAGGAAATGCATATATAGCTGAAGCTCACATTTATCTAGTCGAGTCATGTGCTGGAAACTGTGCTTTTATAATCATCATTTACACTTCCCAGTAATTCTCTCAGGTGAAGCTTTTATAATTACCTTTTATCAATGAGGTGCCTGGATTCTGGAGCATTTAGGTCATTTCCCAAAACCACACGGCTGGTAATAGAGGCAGAACTCAAAACATAGGTACCAGACTCCAAATCCAAGATGATGAAGTCTTTCATGCTGCTTCTGATTTGATCCATTATAGTAAAAAATGGGCATATAGAGGCACTTCTGGTGGGATTTTGAAAAGTAACATTTTATCAAAGCATAATATATCTGTAGAAAGGTACACATATCAAAAGTACATACTGCATTGACTTTTTACAAACTGACTATACTCAGACATTGAGGACCAGATGAAGAAATAGAACGTTACCCCCAATTATTCCCAGTCTCACGCTGAAGCCCCCAGTTGTTCCTACTCTCAAGACTAAACATTGTCCTAATATTTAATAGCAGAAACAGTTTTACTAAACTATTTCTATGATAAATAGACTCACACAGTATGTCTTCTTTTGGCTTTTGTTTATCTAACTTATTGTTTGTGAGGTTAATCCATATTGTTGAACATATATGTAGATCAGTTCTTTTAATTGTGGTGAAGTTGATTGGGATTTTATTATTATGTTTTACTTTTGAATCACATAAAGATACTACTGATTGTTTTATCTCTTGATACAGAAGAAAACTGATGTTTAACCAGAGATTCCCAAAATAGTATTATTTAAGTACATGCAAAAAGTATTAAAAGGTGAGAGCAGCTTATGTCAGGATATTACTCATGTGTTTTTGTAAATTTATAGTTGTTCTGATGGAGACTATCACAGTCTATTTTAGAAGATTATGTATTATTGCTTAGTTTTCATAACCTCCTGTGCATACTTACTTTGTTTAATGGGAATTTTTATTTACTTTTTTGAAAGACTCTTCATATACAATAAGATGGAAAATACCATAAGCAAAATTAATTGTAAATATTTACATAGTGAAGCAAATCTCACATCTATGTTTTTAAATAGATTCTGTAAAAAATAGGGATGATAAACATAAGAGTGAATAATAGTTTTCACTAAATTGTTTGAATTTTATAATCAATTAAATTATTTTGTATTTAATCGGTTTATTTTTAATTCAAAAGTTTTTTCAAATGGTCCTTCAACTTCTCATATATAAACCTGGGGGAAACTAAAGATTTATATTTCATCAACAATGAAATTTTCCTTTCATTAAGATGCTCTTTCCTTTGTGCTTTTCATCCTATATAGCCCTCTACTCCTCCACCCGGAAGTATATGTTAAACAAAAATAACAAAAACAACAAAAACAAACAGATCCTCTGGTTATAGACTTGTTTTTTCAGCAAGACCTAGTAAAGGCACAAAAAATGCATGGCATACAATGATTATTATTTTTATAGTAACATCACTGATTGCCTTGTTTTAATCTTTGGTGCATGTACACAATCCTACTTTGAATTACTCTCCTCGTTCTGATCCAAACTGTGCTTTGGTTGCTGGTTTCTAGAAAGACCCCAGGCCAGGCTTGTTTCTACTTTGCTTCTAGTCTTGCTCTGATTCTTCTGGGTTTGATCTCTTACCATCTCCACTTCATCATTTCAACATGAGGTTGAACCTCCTGGCTATGTCAGTCCTCTTCCGGTCCATGGCATGAAAGCAGCTAATTCGTTATCAGTGTAGGAGTTAGGTTTCCTTCAGAGATGGCTTGAGAAGATTATTCTGCTTGCTTGTCACACTAGAGCAGTGGTCCTCAACTCTGGCTGGCCATTAGGGATTAAGTAGGGTGCTTTAAGAAAGTTCTGAAACCCAGATCCCAACTCCAGAGATTCTGAATTAATTGTTATGGGGCGTGACTTGGATATTGGGATTTTTAAAATGTATGCAGCCAAGTTTGAGAAGTATTTGTGTTCCTCTTTGCTTTGAAGTATAGGGTACTCTAAATATGGACAAATTTCTGCTTTGACAAGACTTTTGTGGAAGTATTTAGCTATTTTCTTTTTGCTGTCACCTTCCTCCTGCTTTCTAATTTTTTTGCCCAACTCTTATTAAGAATACACTTGTGGGGGTGCAATCCAAGATGGCCGACTAGGAATAGCTCAGGATTGCAGCTCCCAGTGAAAGCGCAGAGGGTGAGTGAATGCCGCATTTCCAGACGGATTTTTATTGCTCACAGACTAGGAGATTCCCAGGTAGAGGAGCCCTACCGGTCACCAGCGTGGCTCTTTCGGCCGGCGCGGTGGTTTTGCCGGCGCCCCGGCGTGGCAGTTCTCCGTACAAAATACACTAGTCTGGGTCTTCCTTCTAGTTGGCAAGCGGAGCTTCGGGAAGGCAGAATTGCCCATTCATCCAATTAAAAAGGGGTCTGAAACAGGGAGCCAGGCCAGGAGATTCCTGGGCAAAAAAGCGCCACGAATATCAGTGCCGCTGTTTCAGCAAGCACAGTGGGTCGCCGCACGGGAAATCACGCAGATCCGAGCGCCTTTTCATCAGGTGACTGGAACACCTGGGAGAGAGTCAATCGTTCAACAAAACAAAAAAGGCTCTGAGGCAGGGAGCCAGGTGATCAGGCTCAGCTGGTCCCACCCGGACAAAAAGAAAAACAGTAATTGGAAACACTCAGGGTTGAGAGTTTCACAGCAAGCACAGCTGAACCCGGGATGGTCCAGCTCTGTGGGGGAGGGGCGTCCGCCATTATCGAGGCACTCCACCACTACGGAGGCAGTCCACCATTGCTGAGGCAGCTTGCTGTTACCAAGGCAACTCGCCATTACCAAGGCAACTCGCTGTTGCCGAGGCAACCCGCCATTACAATGAGTCCGCCATTACAGAGGTAAAATGCCACTGCCGAGGCAGTTCTAACTACACCCATATAAACAGGACTGCAAGGAAGTTCACAAGGCAGCTGGGCAGAGCCCACAGCAGCCCAGCAAAGCCTAGGCAGGCAGACAGTGACTAGGCTGCCTCCTTGTGGGCAGGGCAGCCCTGAAAAAGAAAAAAAAAAAAAAAAAGACAGCAGCACAATGGAAACTCATAAATAAAGCCCTAACTCCCTGGGACAGAACACCTGGGAAATAAGAAGGGGTTTATGAGTCCTGCTGCAGCAGACTTAAACGTACTTGCCCAGCAGCTCTGAA
>CAUYLG010033888.1:0-36516 GCA_963573385.1 Cacajao melanocephalus
AATACAACTAACAAAGGATGTAAAGGACCTCTTCAAGGAGAACTACAAACCACTGCTCCAGGAAGTAAGAGAAGACACAAACAGATGGAAAAACATTCCATGCTCATGGTTAGGAAGAATCAATATTGTGAAAATGGCCATAATGTCCAGAGTAATTTATAGATTCAACACTATCCTCATCAAGCTACCAATGACCTTCTTCACAGAACTGGAAAAAACCACCTTAAACTTCATATGGAACCAAAAGAGAGCCCGCATAACCAAGACAATCCTAATCAAAAAGAACAAAGCTGGAGGCATCACGCTACCTGACTTCAAACTATACCACAAGGCTACAGTAATCAAAACAGCATGGTACTGGTACCAAAATAGAGATGTAGACCAATGGAACAGAACAGAGGCCCTGGGGGCAACGTCACACATCCTACAACCATCTGATCTTTGACAAACCTGACAAAAACAAGCAATAGGGAAAGGATTCCCTGTTCAATAAATAGTGTTGGGAAAACTGGTTAGCAGTGTGTAGAAAGCAGAAACTGGACCCCTTCCTGACACTTTACACTAAAATTAACTGCAGATGGATTAAAGACTTAAACATAAGACCTAACACCATAAAAACCCTAAAAGAAAACCTAGGCAAAACCATTCAGGACATAGGCATAGGCAAGGACTTCATGACTAAAACACCAAAAGCATTGGCAACAAAAGCCAAAATAGACAAATGGGACCTAATTAAACTCCAGAGCGTCTGTACAGCAAAAGAAACAATCATTAGAGTGAACCAGCAATCAACACAATGGGAAAAAAGTTTTGCAATCTACCCATCTGACAAAGGGCTAATATCCAGAATCTACAAAGAATTAAAAAATATTTACAAGAAAAAAACAAACAAACTCATCCAAAAGTGGGCAAAGGATATGAACAGATACTTTTCAGAAGAAGATATATATGAGGCCAACAAACATGAAAAAATGCTCATCACCGATCATTGGAGAAATACAAATCAAAACCACATTGAGATACCACCTCACGCCAGTTAGAATGGCGATCATTAAAAAATCTGGAGACAACAGATGCTGGAGAGGATGTGGAGAAATAGGAATACTTTTACACTGTTGGTGGGAGTGTAACCTAGTTCAACCATTGTGGAAGACAGTGTGGCGCTTCCTCAAGGATCTAGAAATAGAAATTCCATTTGACCCAGCAATCCCATTACTGGGTATATACTCAAAGGATTATAAATCATTCTATTATAAAGACACATGCACACATAGGTTCATAGTGGCACTGTTTACAATAGCAAAGACCTGGAACCAACCCAAATGCCCACTGATGATAGACTGGACAAGGAAAATGTGGCACATATACACCATGGAATACTATGCAGCCATAAAAAATGATGAGTTTGTGTCCTTTGTAGGGACATGGATGAATCTGGAAACCATAATTCTCAGCAGATACAAGAACAGAAAATCAAACACTGCATGTTCTCACTCATAGGCAGGTGTTGAACAATAAGAACACTTGGACACAGGGAGGGGAGCATCATACACTGGGGTCTGTTGGGGGGGCCAAGGGAGAGACATTTAGGGGGTGGGGAGGTCAGGGAGAGATAACATGGGGAGAAATGCCAGATGTAGGTGACAGGGGGATGGAGGCAGCAAACCACATTGCCATGTGTGTACCTATGCAACAATCCTGCATGATCTACACATGTACCCCAGAACCTAAAGTACAATAATTAAAAAAAAAAAAGATGGAATCTGAATACAATCAAGCTTCTAGATAAAACTACCAGTTTACAAGAAATACTAGAGACAGAGGAACATGTAAAATGACACCATGGGATTGCAATCAGATAAATCCAGAGTGTGGGAAGAAGCTATATGACAAATGACCTGGTTTCTTCAACAAATAATTGAGACTAAAATTTTTTTATTTTTAAGTTTTGTGGATACATAGTAGGTATATATATTTATGGGATATATGAGATATTTTGATATAAGCCTACAATGAGTAATAAGTATATCATATCAGGGTAAATGGGGTATCCATCACCCCAAGCATTTATCCTTTTTATTACAATCAGTTATACGCTTTTATTTTTAAATGTACAATAAATTATTGCTGAGTGTAGCAGAGTGACCAGCCAGTGTCACCCTGTTGTGATATACTAGATCTTATTCATTCTATTTAACTATATTTTTGTGCTCATTAACCATCCCCACTTCTCCCCCACCCCCACACTACCCTTCCCAGCCTCTGGTAACTATCCTTCTACTCTCTACCTCAGTGAATTCAATTGTTTAATTTTTAGCTCCCACAAATAAGTGAAAACATGTGAACCCTACCCTTATATGTCTGGCTTATTTCATTTAACATAATGATCTATCCATGTTATTACAAATGACAGGATCTCATTCTGTTTTTATGGCTGAATATATACCATAGTATGTTAGTATCACATTTTCTTTATCTATTCACCTGTTGATGGACACTTAGGTTGCTTCCAAATCTTTGCTACAATAAAAATGGGAGTGCAGATAACCTGTCTTAAAAAAAAAAAATAAATAAAATAATATACTGATTTCCTTTCTTTTGGGTATACACCTGGCAATGGGATCGCTGAATCATATGGTAGCTTTAATTTTAGTTTTGTTTTTTTTTTCTTTTGAGACAGATTCTTGCTCTGCCACCTAGGCTGGAGTGCAATGGCATAATCTTGGCTCACTGCAACCTCTGCCTCCCGGGTTCAAGTGATTCTTGTGCCTCAGCCTCCCAAGTGGCTGAGATTACAGGCATGCACTACCACATCCAGCTAATTTTTGTATTTTTTAGTAGAGACAGGGTTTCAACATGTTGGGCAAGCTGGTCTTGAACTCCTGGCCTCAAATGACCCACTCACTTCCCAAAATGCTGGGATTTCAAGAGTGAGACACTGTGCCTCACCTATTTTCAGTTTTTTGAGGAACTTCCAAACTGTTCTCTATAGTGCTTATATTAGTTTACATTCCTACCAACAGCGTACAAGGTTTTTGTTTTCTCCACATACTTGACAGCATTTGTTATTGCCTGTCTTTAGATAAAAGCCAAAGTCATTTTAGTGGGTGAGATGACATCTCATTATAGTTTTGATTTGCCTTTCTCTGATGATCAGTGATATTAAGTCACCCACTTGTCATTTGTATGTCTTCTTTCGAGAAACGCCAATTCACATTGTTTTTTTTTTTTTTTTTTTTTGAGACCAAGTGTCGCTCTGTTGCCCAGGCTGGGAGTGCAGTGGCACAATCTTGGCTCACTGCAACCTCCACCTCCTAAGTTCAAGCAATTCTCCTGCCTCAGCCTCCCAAGTAGCTGGGATTACAGGTGGGTGCCACCATGCCCAGTTAATTTTTGTATTTTTAGTAGAGATGGGATTTTACCATGTTGGCAGGCTGGTCTGGAACTCCTGACCTCAGATAATTCACCCACCTTGGCCTCCCAAAGTGCTGGGATTACAGGCTTGAGACACCGTGCTTGGTGTCTTTTGCCTATTTTTTAATCAGATTATTAGATTTTTTTCCCCAGAGTTGCTTGAGCTTTTGATATATTCTGGTTATTAATCCCTTGTCAGATGGGTAGTTTGCAAATGTTTTCTCCCCATTCTGTGGATTGTCTCACTTTGTTCATGGTTTCTTGCTGCCGTGTAGCAGCTTTTTAACCTGATGGGATCCCATTTGTCCATTTTTGCTTTGTTGGCCTGTGCTTGTAGGGTATTACTCAAGAAATCTTTAAATGACATTTTTTAAATGAGGGAAACTGTTTAGATAAAATGAGATACAATTATAACGTGTGGACCTTGTTTGCATCCTGATTCATGCAAACAACAGTAGGTGACAATTTAAAAACAATTGGGGAAAATTGCACATGGACTGGAAATTATACAATAATTAGTGAATTGTTGTTAAATTTTTGGCATGATGGAGGGAAAGATGAACAAAGATGTTTGCAAGAGAGAGACTATGATGCTGAACCATTGAATCAGTTCAAAGAGGTCTGAGATTATGTAACAGAAAATGCTACTGGGTTCTAGTCTCACTAGCTACAGATGATAATGGTTATTTTTTAAAATCTTTACCAAATAATATATGATAAAATGAAATGATATGATGTCTGGGATTTGCTTTTCAAGACTTTGCCAAACAAAATAGTAGAGGGAATAGATGATATTAGAATGGAAAAAATTATGTTAATTATTAAAGCTGGGACATGGCTGTATGGATTTTTGCATCTATTCAAAAATACATTTTCTTAATAAAATGTCAACAAAAATTAAGGTGTAGTTAAAATATAATTATTCATTATTTTATTATTAATTCAGCTCTAACATTCTATGCCCTATTACCTCCCCTCTTATCTCCCTGTTAGAGCTAGAAGGATCAACAAAGTAGAAGCCCTCCACAGTCATAGCATCACTTAACTCCATGCTGCGTCTAAATGGCCCAGCTGCTGCCTAACTGCCTCAGGTTCACAAAACCTAAAGGCTTAAATACTTCTCTTCAGATGTGCCCATCCTATTTTCTCATTACTACAGGAGTTGAATTGAAGAATAAGAGAAAGTTTAGGGGACAGAGCTAACATTTATTCAGGTCCCATTTTGTGCCAGGCACCAGAACAAGTGGGTGTCTCTTATTCTTTCTCTTATTCTCTGGTCCTTAAAATAACAAGAGGAACTATATGATATTGTCACTACTTTGCCAATGAGGATAATTGGCTAGGTGACTTCTCAAGGTCACACAATGTGGAAGTGAGGAGACAAGATTTGATTTACGTCTCTGATTCCAAAGCCTCATTTCATCACAACATACTGACACATCATGAAGAAATGTTAGGTGATGCACTCTTGATTCAACTTCCTATCATCCTATCAGATCCTTTACCCTCTCTAATCCCCACAGGAACTGCTTTGGTCCGTGCTTCACTGATTATTACATAGAGCCTCTCTAATGGTCCCTCAGATGGTTCTCTTTGCCTCCAATCCACCTTCTGCATGATGGCCTGTCTCTAACCACTGATTTGAATACGTCTCTCACCTTTAAAATCCTCCACCAGTTTACCTTAGGGTGGCATAATCTGAACGATTCCTACTTTCCAGCCCTCTCTCCTGCCATTCCTTCCTGACAGCTCTTTGTACTTTTCATGCTGAATGACCAATGTTCACATATAATACCCTCTCTCCACCTCTGCAAGTCAGCCTGCTGTTCCCTCTTCTGGGAATGTCTTTCTCTTCCCTCTTCAGCATCTTCTGGTCACACTTTTATTCAAACTTGAACTTCAGTCAGGCCCAACTTACTCTGGGAGGTCTCCTCCAACCTCCCTTTCTCCTTCTCTAATCCCAACAAAATTAATTACTTCATTCAAACATTTATTGAGAGCCTAGTAGGTGTTAGAACAGGAAAGATGAAGTCCCTGCAAATGTGGATCTTACATTCTTGAAGGTATGTGAGGAATCAGATAAGAAGCACATAAACAGACATAAAATTAATTTCAGATTGCCCTAAATGCTCTAAATAAAATACACTAGGATAATTGGGATAAAGAACAAGAGGAAACTACCTTAGATATGGTGGTCAAGAACAGCCTCTCTGAGGAGACAACAATTAGACTAAGACCAGAGTGATGAAACTGAGCTGGTTATACAAAGATCTTTAAATGACTGAGGAGTGAGAAACTGATGATTCATGAGAGCAAGTAACTGTAGAAGCTAAGGCCTTAATAAGAGGCTGGTCTCAATAGGAGAGGAACACTTCCATTATGATTAGAGAGAAGGCACAGAATATAAATCTAGACATAGAAAGACTGATGCATTTGGTTAGGATTCATTTGTCTACATGTGACCAAAACCTGGAATAATACTGTTTAATTAAATCAGAATTTAATCCTCTCATGTATCTGAATTCCAGAGGTAGGTTGTTCAGGAATGGTTTGAAAGTCATAAAATTGTTAGGGATAAGACTCCTTGTAGCTCAGTACTCTTCTATCCTAATATGTGGACCTATTCTTCATGGTTTAAGATGGCTGCTGGCCAGTTCAGCATCATAGATTCATCCCAGGTGATAAAAGAGAGGAGGGAGAAGAAACGGATCAAAGGGCACAAGCCAGTTCTATCTTTTTAGGACATTTCCTGAAAGCTACCCATAATACTCCCCCTTACATTTTATTAGCCAGTACTTGGCCATATAGCTATTATCAACTGCAAAGGAAGCTTGAAAATATGGTCTTTACATGGGACAGCCATATTTCTAGCTAAAAAGATCAAGGGTGTTATTACAAAGAAAGAAGGAGAGGAATATTAGGGATGCTAGAAGACTCCGACACAAAAAATCAGGTGAAGCTCACCTGATTTCATTAATTTTTTTCAATGAGTATGAAGGGAGATCATCAGCTGAAAGTAGGGGAAGTCAAGAGTGCTGGAGGTATGAAGGGAGAGGAGAAAGTTTAAAATAGCCATCTCAAAGAATGAGAAAGTGATTTTGCTACAGACGTGATAGCACTTCTCAGCTGAGTTTAGTGCCCACCTGAAACTTGGGTCATAAAATTAAAATCAGGCCGGGTGCGGCGGTTCATGCCTGTAATCCCAGCACTTTGGGAGGCCGAGACGGGCGGATCACGAGGTCAAGAGATTGAGACCATCCTGGTCAACATGGTGAAACCCCATCTCTACTAAAAACTACAAAAATTAGCTGGGCATGGTGGCGTGTGCCTGTAGTCCCAGCTACTCAAGAGGCTGAGGCAGGAGAATTGCTTGAACCCAGGAGGCAGAGACTGCAGTGAGCCGAGATTGCGCCACTGCACTCCAGCCTGGCGCCTGGCGACAAAAGCAAGACTCTGTCTCAAAAAAAAAAAAAATTAAATTAAAATCAGACCACTAAGCACCTTGTGAGATGTAATGCAGCTATGTTTAGCTACTAAGATGCAAATACAGAGCAGTTGGTTAGGTTTAACCAGACTTGTGTTTTGTCTGCCAGGCATGATGGAAGGAAAGAGGGACAAGGATGTTTACAAGAGACTATGGCGCTGAACCACTGCATCAGTTAGAAAAGATTTAACATTATATAACAGAAAACCCTTCTGGAGTCTATTCTCGCATGCCAGAGGTAGTCGATTGCTAGCATTAGTTCAGCTGCTCAGAGAAGCCATCAGTGGCCCAGTTCCTTTCTCTCTTTCTGCTCTGCAACCATCAGGGTGTTGCCTTTTATCCATGTTTGTCATCCCATGGTTGCATGATGATTACTGCAGCTCCAGATGCCCTATCTGTGTTTAAGGAAGAAAGAAAGGAGAAAGGGAAATAGGGGCAAAAGAACATGCCAGCTGTGACTATCCCCTTTATTAGAAAAGCAAAATATTCCCTGGAACCAACCCCCAGTAGACTGCTGCTCAGTACTAACTGGACAGAAATGGGACATGTGGAAATTTTGCTTCAAGGAAGGCTCAGAAATGAGGAATCTTATTCCTTATGACAAATGCCATCTGGAGCAAAATCAGTTCTGTTAGTAATATAGGTGAAGAAATAGATATTGGGCAGAGAACTAACAATTTCTGCCACAAACATGGCATCTAATCTAGCTGAGAAGGAAAAGACAGTAAGACAAAAGTGATAAATAGTGAAATAATGAGAGGTCAATGGGTTGAGGGTCCTCACAGTGTTGAAGAATTGTTGGAAGAACATACTATATGTGAGCTGGCAGTCTAGGATGCAGAGGTCACACTGCTGTGCTTGAAAAAGATTTTCAAGACGATGCACTTAATGGTTACAACAAAGCCCAGGCATTAGGCATACCCTCTGGCTCTACAAAAGCATGTTTTCCAAAACTCTATTATAGCATTCACTACTCTTTCTGTAGGGGACCTTTCAAATTACAAGTCATGTTCTCCGGTGAAAGGCTCCAATAACTTTCACTCTCACTTGGTAAATATCTAAAGTCTCACAATGGTCCACAAGATCTGGCCCCTCCTACTCTTCCTACTTCTCTCTCCCTTGCACACTCCTCTTCTTTGCTATTCACACTCCTAATTTAGGGTCTTCCTCTGACTAGGATGCATTTCCTCCAAGGAGCCACATGACTTGCTCCTTCAGAGCCATCACATTTCTGCTCATGTGTCACCTTACAAATTAGACCATCCCAATACTCCCTACGTTCCTTTCCCAGCTTTTCTCTCACCAACATGCTATTCACTCTGGCCATCCATATCTATGGGTTCTGCATCCATGGATCAATCAACAGTGAATTCAAAATATTTTTTAAAAATATATCTGTACCGGCCGGGCACAGTGGCACATGCCTGTAATCCCAGCACTTTGGGAGGCTAAGGCGGGTGGATCGTGAGGTCAGGAGATTGAGACCATCCTGCCAGCATAGTGAAACCCTGTAGCTACTAAAAATACAAAAATTGGCTGGGCGTGGTGGCACACGTCTGTAATCCCAGCTACTCGGGAGGCTGAGGCAGGAGAACTGCTCGAACCGGGGAGGCAGAGGTTGCAGTGAGCCAAGATCGCGCCACTGCACTCCAGTCTGGCAACAGAGTGAGACTGTCTCAAGAAAAAAAAAATGTATCTGTACCAAACATATACAGACTCCTTCTTGTCATTTTTCTCGAAACAATATAGTATAGATAGCATTTACATTGTATTAAGTATTATAAATAATGTAGAGATGATTTAAAGTGTACAGGAGGATATGAATAGGTTATATGCAAATATTACACTATTTTACATCAGGGTTTGGAGCACACATAGATTTTAGTATCCAAAGGAGGTCATGGAACCAATCTCCCATGGGTAGTGAGGGAAAACTGAGTGTTTACTTTTCAAATTGTTTTTTGTTTTCTTAATGACTACTCAACCCCAATTAGAATGTAAGCTCCATAAGAGCAGAGAAATTGGGCTGATGCCTAAAATAGTGCCCAACGTGTGTTAGGTACATAATAGAGGCTGACTAGTACTTATCAACAAATAAGTAGAATAACACTTATACAGCACTCACTGTGTATGGGGCACTGTTATAAACATTAATATGTATCAACTCATTTATCCTTACAGCAGATACTACTGTTAAACCCATTTTGCGGATGAGGAATTGAGGCATGGAGAGGTTAAGTAACTTGCCAAAGAATAGCTAGTAAGTGATAGAGCCAGGATGTTAACCCGTAGTTCTAACCACTATGCTGATATCTACTGAGAGCCTACTCCAGGCTATGCACTGTCTAGGCACTGGTTACAGCAATGAACTAGCCAGAGTTCCTCTGCTTTAGAAATAAAATAATCAGATGCAATGGATAACAGATTCAGGATTGGATAAGAGAGGAGTAAAAGCCATTTGAGGAATAACTGAGACAATCTAAATATGAACCAGAAATTTATTATATTCAAGAATTATTGTTGATTTTATTAGGTAAGATAAAGATATTCTGAGTGAAAGAAAAACAGTTCATTTTTGAAGATTCATATTAAAAGCATTAAGGGGTGAAATGTCATTAGGTTTGTATTTTATTTTAAAACACTTCAATAAAAATAGATGAAGCAAAAATGGTAAAGGTTAACAACTGTTCGATCTAAGTGATGGAGAAGTGGTTATTTATTTTTTGGTATTGTTTTAGTCTGTTTGGGCTGCTATAGTGAAGCCTGGGAGCTGGCTTACACCTATAATCCCAGCATTTTGGGAGGCCAAGGCAGGAGTATCACTTGAGCTCAGGAGTTTGAGATCAGCTTGGGCAACATAGTAAAATCTTGTCATTATCAAAAATTTAAAAATTAGCCAAGTGAGGTGGCATGCGCCTCTAGTCCCAGTCCCAGCTACTCGGGAGGCTGAGGCAGGAGGATTGCTTGAGCCCGGGAGATTGAGGCTGCAAGATGAGCCATAATTGTATACTGTATTCTCACTGAGACAACAGAGCAAGACTCTGTCTCAAAAAAATAGTCTGGATGGCTTATAAACAACAAAATTTATTTCTTACAGTTCTGGAGGCTAGGAAGTTCAAAATCAAGACACTGGTAGATTCAGTGTTTGGTGAGGGCCTGCTTCTTGGTTCATAGATGGCCATCTTTTCACTGTGTCTGCACATGGAGGAGGGGCCAAGGGAGCTCCCAAGGGCCTCTTTTATAAGAGCACTAATCCCCCTCATGAGGGCTTCACTCTCATGAGCTAAGCACTTCCCAAAGTCTCTACCTCAAAATGCCATCACACTATGCATTAGGATGTATTTAATAACATGAATTTTGGGGACACACACATACATTCAGTCTATACAAGGTATGTTTGAATATTTTCATGGAAAAAAGGTTTTTAGAAGCCATGGAAAAGGAAACAAATAGTTTCAAAAAGTTGCTATTGTCATGGAGCTTACATTCTAATGAGAGGACAGAACTCACAGTGGATCCTTATAGACATTCTCTTCTCTCCAGTCTATTCTATAAAACCCAACTTGCCATCTCATCAGCACAATTTTCACCTTGATAGAGTAAAAATTTGTGAAGCAACCCTTTCCTTCTCTGACATTTTCCATTTTTGATCTTTTACCATATCATGCCTCAATAATGTCAAAAACCCTCAAAACTTTAGTTTGAGTAAAATTTTGAAAATCGCCTTTCCTAACAGATCCAAATTCACAAAATTAAAGATTCTTCTCAGGTTAGACACAAATGTACATTGCTGTATCATACTAGAGCACAGTGTTTTGTTTTATGTTTGATTGTTAAGGCATCCATTTTAAGGAACTGGGGGTGGGCTGGTGTTTATCCTGGGTAGAATTAGATGACTGTTGAAGTCCCTTCAAAATGTGAGATTCCAGGAGATTCTAGAATTAGGTTAATAATTATAATAATACCCATAATTGAGCACTTCACCACGTGCTAAGTATTGTGCTATTTGGGAAAGTATGCATTTATTCCAATTTTTGGAATCTGTCTTTTAGACTGCCTACATCACATTCTTTGGAATGGCTTCACCTTTTTGCTTTTGCCAAAAATTATTCTGAGTACATCTGGTAAACAAGGTAGGTATACAAGCTTAACAATAGGTATTGTCTAGAATGAGGCAGTTACAATGCAGTGATAGTATGACCCTTCTCTAGTGGTTGGTCTTGCATGAATAATGACTGTGTGTCTGTCTTCTGCAGTGTTTTCCAGAGTGGATTCTACAAATACTGCAAGAGATACAGCTCTTCTTGTGCGGAAAATCCTATGCATTGTAGAAAGTTTAGTGTCCCTGGCCCACAAAGGCCAGTAGTGCTCCAAAAACATTGTGACAACCCCAGAAGCCCCTCTACATTCCCCAAGACTCCCAAGGAGGGCCACTATATTAAATTCCATGTGGAAAGGGATCATGCTGTATTGTATATCTCTGCATTCCAGAGCTGGGCACAGTGAATGGCACAAATTTAACACTCAAAGTTTGTTGAGTAATCTGAATTATTGTATCACGAACTGCCTTCACAATTTAATTGCCTTTGCAATTACAAAAGAAAATCTCTAAGAATGCTTTCAACGTTGAAATTATTAGGTTAAGGGAAAAGCCTTGTATGATATTTGCTTTATTTCTTCTATTAAAAAAAATGTGTTTTCAAGTTTTAACATTTCTGAAATCAGCCTTTCTGACATGTGATGTCAAAAGAATCTTGCCAGTCACTACCTACAGGAGTAAGCTGTGATGCAATTGTGTAACTCAGACTAGCCGTGTATAAGAATATGTTTATACCATCATTACCACAATTGAATTTTGTATCCTAGAAGTACCACAGGTGCTTTAATCTACACTAGTATCTCTGATTTTTGCTTAAAACGCCTTTTAAAAATTACATTTTGATGCAGCATTAAAATTAAAAAGTTATTATAGATGCAGAAATTATGTCATAAACCACCATAGCAAATCTCATGGAACAGACTCTAGGATTTTCTTTTCTTTTTTTTTTTGTTTGAGATGGTATCTCACTCTGTTGCCAGGCTGGAGTGCAGTGGCGCCATCTCGGCTCACTGCCACCTCAGCCTCCTGGGTTTAAGTGATTCTCCTGCCTCAGCCTCCCAAGTAGCTGGGACTACAGGTGTAGGCCACCACGCCTGGCCTTGACTCTAGGATTTTTATATATTTTTTTACATTTTTAATAGAGACAGGGTTTCCCCTTGTTGGCCAGGATGTTCTCGATCTCTTGACCTCGTGATCCGCCTGTCTCAGCCTCCCAAAGTGCTAGGATTACAGGCGTGAGCCACTGCACCTGGCCGACTCTAGGGTTTTCTTTTCTTTTTTTTTTTTTGGAAATGGAGCTTCACTCTTGTTGCCTAGGATGGAGTGCAAAGGCACAATCTCGGCCCACTGAAACCTCTGCCTCCTGGGTTCAAGCAATTCTCCTGCCTTAGCCTCCTGAGTAGTTGGGATTATAGGTGCCTGCCACCACGCCAGGCTCATTTTTTGTATTTTTAGTAGAGATGGGGTTTCTCCATGTTGGTCAGGCTGGTCTCGAACTCCTGACCTCAGGTGATCTGCCCACCTTGGCCTCTCAAAGTGCTGGGATTACAGGTGTGAGCCACCGCACCCGGGCTTGACTCTAGGATTTTCAAAGCTATGGAGAGCTGGTGTCACCAGTTTATGTAATCATTCAGGTACTGAACAGCTCTGATAGAAGCCGTCCACTGATTTTCAGGAGAAGGTGTTTAACTTTCAGGGCTAGGAATTAAGTTAAGAAAAATATGAAATTATGAGTTTAACCAAATAAGACAATGAAAATAAACTCTACTATTTTTCATTATGCCCCAGAAGTCTATTATCAGCCAAAAGAGGACAAAAGATTCAACTTCAAGTAAGAATTATTAAAAAACAGTCTGTCATCATGATGCCACATGTGATGTCAAATGGCCAAAAGTGATTTGGAAGAATCTTCAGACTGTGAATAAAAAAGCTTAGACTCAAACTTTGTTATAGGAAAGTCTGTGTAACATATATGATTGTTTGGTTTTAAAAATTATGTTTTTTAACCTGAAAATCTCTTATTGATTTTGACTCTTATGATTTGTGGTATCAAAATGGAAATTTCAACTACAATACTCATCATTTTCACTTGATGCTCTCTTTGAGAGATCCCATCTTCTCTGACTTGCACCGTCCCTAAATGTTGATAAGAGCAAATCTATAGCTCATTCTCAGATATTTCTTTTGACCTCCATACTACATGTAGGTACTTTCAGCTGCCTGTTAGGCATTTCTTCTTGGAAGGGTCCACAAGCATCTCAGATTCAACACTGTATGAAACTGAATTAATCTTATTGCCTACTCCAGTTATCACCCCAACATATGTACTCCATCTCCTGTCTTCCATCTCAATGGATGGTGTAACTACTACTTAGTCCCCAAGCTGGATACTTGTGAGTTATCACTGACCCTCTCACTCTCTTTTTTAATCCCCCAATCACCAAGTCGTGTTAGTTCTACCACTAATCACAGTCTTTTTTCCTTTATGCCCATGATCACTACAATAATTCAGACCTTGATTATCTCTCACCTGAATTACCACAAATTGGTTGATGATGTTCCTAGATTCTACCTCCAACTTCAATCTCTTTTTCTATACTGCTGGTAAAATGATCTTTTCAAATCACTATTATGATCATGTCATCCTCTAATTTGCTATTTAAAAATCATAAATTGTTCTCTTTTGTCACTAATATAAATCAAAATTCTTTCACATTATGTAATGTTGGCAAGCTGCATCATAATTAGCCCTCCCTTATTTCTTCTTCAACCTCATCTCTTGACTGTCTTCAAACAATAGTCTACATTTTAACCACAAGGAACTCACCGGGTTCCCCCCAAGTAAGCCATGCTCTGGTTTATGTCTGTGTATTTGCACATTTCCTCCATTGGTAACACCTCTCCTCTAACATCTTAGCTGGCTGAGACTCAGCCCAGGCATCATTGCCTTTGTAAAGCCTTTCTCATCCCTGACCAAGTTTGCATAAGGCCACCCTTTCTCTTCAGTTCTGTAGCCCTTGGTGCGTCTCTCTGTCTCGGATGATGTTTATCTGTCTATCTCCCTCAACATATTCTCGAAGACAAGTCCTCCCATGCTTAGAAGAGTGCCTAATGCCCAGTAAGCAATTTGCTGAATGATTAAATGACTTAATAAATGGATGAATGTTTTGAGAGGAAGTTGGTTTACCCCTGTTGTCCTAAAGTAATTATTAACAGCATCCTCTTTTCTTCTTACAAGTACTCTCATTTGGTCAGTAAGTTAGATTGTTGCCCTGTTCACATATATTTTGGAAATGAGTAGTTTAAAAAAATAATACACCCTGTTCTGGGTATCTTCCATTTGTCATTGGAAAGCATGGGCAGAAGATGAGAAGGAAGGAGGAGCATCAGGTTAGGGTATTTGTTGTTCTGGTTCCCTCTCTGAAGGATTGCCAATAAGTGAGGTGCCCCATTAAATGCTATGTCCCTTAAAGGCCATAGTCACTGTTGGGCCATGCTCTCTTTAGGGCTCTCTATCTGCTTCCACAATAGGTAATGATAACCATTGGTTTTAGTTTAGGTTCCCTACGAAACAGAGTCTGAAACAGATTTGCGCGGGTTTGCTGGGGACAGCTCTCAGAATCAACACTCATGATGAGTAAGGGATGCAGGACTGAACACAAGAAGTTGAATTGTGATGTGTTACTACAAGATCTTCAGCTGACCCCCGTTGGGAGTTTGGGAGTTATGGTCCTTTTTATTTATTTATTTTTGGGTTTGAGATGGAGTTTCATTCTTGTTACCCAGGCTGGAGTGCAATGGCATGATCTTGGCTTACCGCAACCTCTGCCTCCCAGGGTTAAGCAATTTTCCTGCCTCGGTCTCCCGAGTAGTTGGGATTACAGGCATGTGCCACCATGCTCAGCTAATTTTGCATTTTTAGTAGAGATGGGGTTTCTTCATATTGGTCAGGCTGGTCTCTTGACTCCTGACCTCAGGTGATCCACCCACCTTGGCCTCCCAAAGTGCTGGGATTACAGGCATAAGCCACCATGCACAGCCTTTTTTTTTTTTTTTTTTTTTTTGATGGAGTCTTGCTCTGTCACTCAGGCTGGAGTGCAGTGGCATGATCTCAGCTCACTGCAATCTCTGCCTGCTGGGTTCAAGCGATTCTCCTACCTCAGCCTCCTGAGTAGCTGGGACTACAGGCATGCACCACCACTCCTGTCTAATTTTTTTGTATTTTTAGTAGAGATAGGGTTTCACCATGTTGGACAGGCTGGTCTCAAACTCCTGACCTCAAATGATCCGCCTGCCTTGGCATCCCAGTGTTGGGATTACAGGCATGGTCACTACACCTGGCCATGGCCCTTATTTTTGTCCCAAATTGAGACAGGGGCTAGACTTTGTACCCCACATCAGCCAGTCATTAGATGTGGCTATCCCGAGAAGAGTAATCTTGGGCTGGGCAGCTGCCTTTGGCATAGCCATGGGAGGATTTCAGCTCTGATCCCTCAATAGCTAACATTCCATGTAGTTGGGGGAATGAGTACTTCAGACCTATGGGGGGGCAGAATGTGGGCAGCATACTATAGCATCTGATATGGTTTAGCTGTGTCCCCACCCAAATCTCATCTTGAATTATAATTCCCATAATCCCCATGTGGGACCTGGTGGGAGGTAATTGAATTATGAGGGCAGTTTCCCTCCTGCTGTTCTCATGATAGTGAGTGAGTTCTCACAAGATCTGATGGTTTTATAAGCATCTGGCATTTTGTCTGCTGGCACTCATTCTTCTTCCTGCCACCCTGTGAAGATGGATGTGTTTACTTCCCCTTCCGCCATGACTGTAAATTTCCTGAGCCATGCTGAACAGTGAGTTGATTAAACCTCTTTCCTTTATAAATTACCCAGTCTTGGGCAGTTCTTTATAGCAGTGTGAGAACAGACTGGTACAGCATCCACTACACCATTTTCTCCTCTTCACCCTTAAGACCCAAGGTTGGTTGTATCCTGTTATTACTAGTACCAAGAATTCTACATTGTCTCTTATTTCCCTCCATCTACCTTTCAACCTGGAAAATAGTCTTTTTATGAGATTCTGTTCAAATTACCTAATTTGAACTACCTGTTTCTAGTCCCAAACTCTAATAACCCACGCAATTAATGGCCCAGTCTTAATTGTTTGTGGGAACACCTAATTTTCACATTATTGTTCATATAACAGTAAGCCCAAATAGAAACAGAATAACCTATGTTGCCTATTTTAGTAAATAGCACCACCACATCCCCACTCCAGTTACTTGAGCCAAAATCATATCATTGTTTTTGACTTCTTCTTTCTTTTATCCTTAAAAACTTTAGATTCTACCTCTGCAATCTCTCTTCATTTGACATTCTTTCTCCATCTCCTTACACCATTCTCGCTTAGATCATCATATCTCTTGCTCATTTTATTGCACCTGTTTCCAAACAAGTACTGATCCTTCCAAATACTTTCAACTCATTCTACAAGGCCAGTATCACCCTGATACCAAAGCCAGACAAAGACACATTAAAAAAAAGAAAACTATGGGCCAATGTCCTTGATGAATATTGACGCGAAAATCCTCAACAAAATGCTAGTAAATTGAATTCAACACATTAAGAAGATAATTCATTGTGACTAGTGGGATTTATCCCAGAAATGGAAGGATGGTTCAACATACAGCAAATCAATCAATCATTTCAATTGATGCTGAAAAAAAGTATTTGACAAAATTCAACATTCCTTCACAAGAAAAACCTTCAGGAAAGTGGGTATAGAAGAAACGTATTTCAACATAGTAAAAAGCCATATATGACAGACTCACAGCTAGTATCATACTGAGTGGGGAAAATACTGAAAGCCTTTTCCCCAAGGTTGGGAACATGACAAGAATGCCCACTTTTACCACTGTTATTCAACATAGTACTAGAAGTCCTGGCTAGAGCAATCAGAAAAGAGAAATAAATAACGAGCATCCAAACTGGAAAGGAAGACGTCAAATTATTCTTGTTTGCAGGTGATATGATCTTATATTTGGAAAAACCTAAAGACTCCACCAAAGAACAATTAGAACTGATAAACATGTTCAGTAAGTTGCTGGATTCAAAATAAGCACACAAACATCAGTAGTGGCCGGGCGTGGTGGCTCAGACCTGTAATCCCAGCACTTGGGGAGGCCGACATGGGTGGATCACGAGGTTAAGAGATTGAGACCATCCTGACCAACATGGTAAATCCCCGTCTTTACTAAAAATACAAAAATTAGCTGGGTGTGGTGGCACATGCCTGTAATCCTAGCTACTCAGGAGGCTGAGGCAGGAGAATCACTTGGAGGTGGGGTTTGCAGTGAGCTGAGACTGTGCCACTGCACTCCAGCCTGGTGACACAGCAAGACTCCATCTCAAAAAAACAAAAAACAAAAAAACAAACAATAACAACGACAAAAATATCAGTAGCATTTCTATAAGCCAACAACAAACAATGTGAAAAAGAAACCAAGAAAGTAATCCTATTTACCATAGCTACAAATAAAATTAAATATCTAGGAATTAACAAAAGACAAGAAAAATCTTTACAATAAATACTACAAAACATGAATAGAAGAAATTGAAGAGGATATAAAAATGAAAGCTAGTCCATGTTCATGGATTGGAAGAATCAACACTGTCAAAATAGCCATACTACCCGAAGCAATCTACTGATTCAACGCAATCCCTATCAAAGTACCAATGACATTATTCACAAAACTAGAAAAAACAATCCTAAAATTTACATGAAACCACAAAAGAGCCAGAATAGCCAAAGCTATCCAGAGGAAAGACAATAAAACTGGAGGAATCACATTACCTGATTTCAAATTACACCACAAAGCTATAGTAACCAAAACAGCATGGTACTGGTAAAGAAAACAAAAAAACAGACAAATCGACCAACATAATGGAATAGAGAACCCATAAATAAACTGCACACCTACAACTCTCTGATCTTTGACAAATCTGACAAAAAAAATGCAATAGGGAAAGGGTTTTCTATTCAATAAATGATGCTGGGATAACTGGTTAGCCATATGCAGAAGACTGAAACCGGACCCCTTCCTTACACCACCACAAAAACTAACTCAAGATGGATTAAAGACTTACATATAAAACCCAAAACTATAAAAACTCTGGAAGAAAACCTAGGCAATACCATTCAGGACATAGGCATCGGGACAGATTTCATGACAAAGATGCCAAAAGCAACTGCAACAAAAGCAAAAATTGACAAATGGGATCTAATTAAACTAAAGAGCTCCTGCACAGCAAAAGAAACTATCAACAAAATAAACAGACAACCTACAGAATAGGAGAAAATTTTTGCGAACTACATATCCAATGAAAGATGCATCTGTAAGGAACTTAAACAAATTTATAAGAAAGAAAACAATTAAAAAGTGGGCAAAGGACACGAACAGACATTTTTCAAAAGACAACATATATGTGGCCAATGATCACATGAAAAAAAGGTCAACATCACTGATTACATGAAAAAAGGTCAACATCATTGATTATGAGAGAAATGCAAATTAAAATCACAATGAAGTATCATCTCACATCAGTCAGAATGGTGATTATTTAAAAATCAAGAAACAACAGATGTTGGCAAGGTTGCAGAGAAATAGGAACGCTTTCACACTGTTTGTGGGAATGTAAATTAGTTCAACCATTGTGGAAGGCAGTATGGCAATTCCTCAAAGACCTAGAACTAGAGATACCATTTGACCCAGTAATCTCATTACTGGGTATATACTCAAAGGAATACAAATCATTCTATTACAAAGATATATGCACACATATGTTAATTGCAGCACTATTCACAATAGCAAAGACATGGAATCAACCCAAATGCCCATCAATAATAGACTGGATAAAGAAAGTGTGGTACATACATACCATAGAATACTATGCAGCCATAAAAAGGAATGAGGACCATGTCCTTTGCAGGGACATGGATGGAGCTGGAGACCATTATCCTTAGCAAACTAATGCAGGAACAGAAAATACCACGTTCTCACTTATAAGTGGGAGCTAAGTGATAAAAGCATATGGACACACAGAGGGGAACAATACACATTGGGTACTATTGGAAGGTAGAAGGTGGAAGGAGGGAGAGGATCAGGAAAAATAACTAATGGGTACTAGGCTTAATAGCTGGGTGATGAAAATCTGTACAACAAACTCCCACGACACAAGTCTACCTATGTAATAAACCTGCATGTGTACCCCTGAACTTAAAAAACAAGCAAACAAAAAACCCAGATGAATGGATAAAGAAAGTGTTGCATATACACAATGAAGTACTATTCAGCCACAGAAAACAATGAGATCTTGTCACTTATAACAACAGGGATGGAACTGGACTTCATTATGTTAAGTGAAATAAGCCAGGCAAACAAGAACACATGTTCTTACTCATTTGTGGGGACTAAAAATTAAAATAGTTAAACTCATGAAGATGGAAAGTAGAAGGATGGATATTAGAATATGGGAAGGGTAGTGTGGGGTAGTGGGGAAGTGAGGATGGTTAATAGATACAAAAAATAGAAAGAGTGAATAAGAACTAGTATTTGACAGTACAACAGAGCAACTATAGCCAGCAATAATTTATTGTACACTAAAAATAACTAAAGAGTATAATTGGAGTGTTTGTAACACAAGGATAAATGCAAGCTTGAGGTGATAGCTACCCCATTTACCCTGATGTGATTATTATGCATTGGATGCCTATACTAGAATATCTCATGTACACCATACATATGTATACCTACTATGTACTCACAAAAATAAAAAATGAAATAAAAATTTAAAAATGTTTGATAAATGAATACATTGATGCTGTACAATCCTCTACTTCTCAAATTGGGGCACTACTGGGTGTATGTGGTACTATGATAGGAACATAATAAACAAGAGATATATTATTTGGGGCATGAGTTTTATCTAATATTTTAAAGTAAAATCCATTACTTTTATATTGAAACAAAAATGGATATATAATGAAATGGAGTGAAAAACTGCTATAATTTATATGCCAAAGCATGAGCTATCAAAGATATTTCCCACTTACTTTGAGCTCTTCAGACTCAACCCCAGAACCTACAGGGTTCCACTTTCCCTCTTTTGTTGTCATGGATAGTTAATAGAGAAAAACTCAGAAATATCACACCATGTTACATTTTTATCCTGTTTTATAAACATAAAATAGCATATATTTTATGTGAATAATTATACGACCATAACTTCATATATAGCATTTGTGAACAAAAAATGTTTTTTATCTGCATGATTCAAAATGTTACCTGTTTCAGTAAAAGCAAAAAAATTCATAACCAACTAAAACCCTACATATCTGCATATGACTTGCACCATATATACATTATTACAAAAGGAAATGAGTGGACAAACACAACCCACTGTTAACACTGGTTGCCTCATGGGATTGGGTAGTTTGGTAGAGGGCGGGGGTGAAACAACTGGCTTTGCCTTTGCCTTTACATCTTCATATTATGTTTGTCACAACAAACATGTATTACTGAAAAATCCGGAGGAAAAAATCAAAAATTAGTATTTTAATAAGCAAAAATGGAGTCCATGTTGATTTTGCCCACAGTTATCCGCAAATTCTAAAAATCAGATTTAATATTCCAATTCTACATACTGATATTTCATCACTGATTTTTTTCAAGAGAAAACCTCAGAAAGTGAAAGATTAGTGTAACCTTTCTTATTTAAATTGTAAATGTTTCTGAGTATGCTTTTTCAAATTTAAAGAAGCTTAACAAATAATTTTAAATTATGATTCTTAATTATAACTGAGCAACTACTGTCATTTAAGCTTTTTGGTATGAATTTCAAAAACAGCTATGCACTTTTGGGGAGAGAGAGCTTAAAGTGATTGAGGTTTATCTAGTTTAAAGGGCTAGAAGTGGGCAATTAAAAATGGTAATATTGCAGTTGAATTTCACAACTACTTAATAATACAAGCTTTTATGTTGGCATAGTAGGCATGTGTAACAGCTGGCAAGACAGCATTGTTTGTCTTTGACTTTACAGTGCAAAATAAGGGCTATCTTTTGTGTCAGAGGATATGCATTTTTAAGCAGATGTCACAGATATTAGAAATGCAACAACAATAGTAATCCACGCTCTGGAGGCAAAGTCAGGGTGGAAAATAGTCCATGCCCCTTTTTAAGTGAAGCTCACCCATGCTCATAGCATTTAAAAGAACACAGCACATCTTCATGAACATTAGCCAGGATTTAGAGCTCTTTGGGGCAAATGAATTTCTGGCCATAGTTTTGTTTTGTTTTTTTTTCCCAGAACAATAGCAATTATATATTCTAAAATGGCCTAACTTCAGTCACTTCATTTCATTGTTCTTACAAATCAGAGACCTCCATCTAATCTCTGGTCTTGAGGACCAACTGTGGACCTCCTGAGATTCTTGGCAAACAAGTGAAAAATTAACTGAAGCAGTGATTTAATAGTAAGGAAGAGGAGAAGTTTAAGCTCCCTTTATCACAGCATTCTGTTTTATCAGAACTTTCATCATTATCTGGTATTATCTTATTGATGGTCTGTCTTTCCCCACTAGAATATAAGCTCTCTGATATCAGGGATCTGATATGTCTTATTCAGCTTAGTGGGCCTCTAATAATCCTAGGCACACAGTAAGCACTCCTCAGAGAGTGGCTGACAGACCCTATGTAACAAGTTCAAGGACAGAGGTAGGAGAGGGTTGCTTCGGGAGTTCACATGAGCACACTCTTAGAGATCACTGTGATGGTTTCATTTATCCACCCAACAAACATTTATGGAGAATCCTCTGTGAAGCAAACAAAAATATTTTATCCCCAAATACATATCTTTGACATATTTTGAAATAGTTGTCACAGGACCAGCAAACAGAAGTAGTCTTGCAAAGCTGTCTTTTATGGGGAAATTTTGCTTCTGTAGAGAATCTCCAACAATGCAGCCAGGCCCCCCCCTTTCCAGTCATTTCCTGGATCTGGAGGAGATTGAGTCTTATACCTTTAAATGACTGAAAAGAAACATTTGCCATCTATTCTCTCTGAGGGAGGCTGCATCTACACACAAGGCTGACTTTGCTAGCCAAGCCTCTTCTTTACTCCCTCTCATAACTGTCTTGTCAATGAACCTGATTTATAAACATAACTTCGTTTTGGCCATGCCCTGAGTCCCTATTCTTTCTGTAATCTCAAGATGATATATAAGCTTCTGTAACTTTTTGGGATGATGAGTCTTCATACTGAAGGCTCCTGTGTATACATGTTAAATAAATGTATAAAATGGCTTTTCTCCTATTAATCAATCTGCCTCATGTTAGTGATTTTCAACAAACTTTTAGGAGGTCAAAAGCCTATGGCCCCCACCCTAGGCATAATATAGCAATGAACAAACTGATATAGATACTGCCCTCATTAAGCTTATAATCCAGTGGGAAGATAGACATTTAAAAAATCATACAACTGGCTGGGTGTGGTGGCTCACATCTGTAATTCCAGCACTTTGGGAGGCTAAGGCGGGTGGCTCACGAGGTCAGGAGTTCAAAATCAGCCTGGCCAAGATGGTGAAACCCCGTCTCTACTAAAGATATAAAAATTAGCTGGGCGTGGTGGCAGGTACCTGTAATCCCAGCTACTCGGGAGGCTGAGGCAGAGAATTGCTTGAACCTGGGAGGCAGAGGTTCCAGTGAACCAAGATTGCCCCACTGTACTCCAGACTAGGCAACAGAGCAAGACTCTGTCTCAAAAAAAAGAAAAAGAAAAAAAGTTATACAGCTCACTATATAATTACAATCTATGGCAAGTGTGATGAAGGAAAAATATAGGGCGATACAGTCAATTGTAGAAAGGGTACCATATAATTAGCTGTACGACTCTACAAATGTGCTAAAAAAAAAAAAAAACCCACTGAATACTCTAAAAGAGTGAATTTTATGGTATGCAAATGATATCTCAGTAAAGCTATTATAGAAAAAAGATATCATAGTGGGACCAGGCCTAGTGGCTCATACCTGTAATCCCAGCACTTTGGGAGGCCAAGGCAGGTGGATCACCTGAGGTCGCAAGTTCAAGAACAGCCTGGCCAACATGGCAAAACCCTGTCTCTACTAAAAATACAAAAATTAGCTTGGCATGGTGGTGGGAGCTTGTAATCCGAGCTACTCAGAAGGCTGAGGCAGGAGAATCGCTTGAACCCAGGAGGTGGAGGTTGCAGTGAATTGAGATCACGCCACTCCACTCTAGCCTCGGTGACAGGAGCAAAACTCTGTCTCAAAACCAATAATAATAATAATAATAATAATAACACCTCCTTCTAGGATTGTTCTGAAGTTCAAACAAGTTAGTATTTTCAAAGCACTGATAACACTTCCTGCTACCCAAAAGAGGTGAGCTAGTAATACTTTTGAGTGCTATGGACTGAATGTTTGTGCCCCCACCACCAAAACCCATATGTTGAAATCCTAACCCAAGGTAACAGTATTAGCAAGTGAGGTTTTTGGGAGATAATTAGCTCATGAGGGTAGAGCCCTCATGAATGAGATCAATACCCTTATAAAAAGACACACAAAAGCTTGCTGGGTTTTTTTCTCTCTCTCTCTGCCATGTGAAGAAACAAAGAAGGCTGTCTGCAAACCAGGAAGAAGGACCTCACCAGACACCACCTTGACCTTTGAATTCCACCCTCCAGAGCTGTAAAAATAGACTTCTATTGTTTAAGCCACCCAGTTTATGGTATTCTGTTACAGAAGCCTGAACTAAGACAGGGACAAAACAGATAGAAAATTGAGAGAACACTCAATGGGGGCAAAGTCAGAAACTTATTGAGCCCTATTCCTTGCCACCTGGCTCTATTAAAAAATGTGATGGCATTATGCCTTCATTTATTTTCTTCTGAAGAAAGCTCTTTTGTTGTAGAAATTAACTATGCCATGAATATATCTGAAACAACTATAAAATGAAATTAGAAAAATGGGCCTATACATTCATTATGTTTTCTAACTTAGAACACAAAGCAAATTTCCTACTTTACTCTTTCAAAAAGTTTTTAACAGCTTCATCGAGATGTAATTAATATACCATAAAATTCTCATTTTTAAAGTATATAACTAAATGGTGTTTACTATACTCACAGAGTTGTGTAATCATCACCACTATATGATTCTAGAGCATGTTCATCATCCCCCAAAGAAACTTCATACCCATTAGAAGCCACTCCTAGTCTCTGCACCTCCCAGCCCCTGGCAATCACTAATCTATTTCCTTTCTCTATGAATTTCTCTGTTCCTACCTTTGCTCTTGGAAAGATAGGCAGAGATGAACTGTGCTGTCTTTGGGGTTGCCAAAGTTTACCCTCAGATTCCAGAGGGAAAAGAAATGATTTCTGATCAATTACAGTTGGAAGTAACCTAAGGAAAAAGAAATAGGATTTAAAATCAAATTTGCTATCTTAAAAGCTTCTCAAATTGTAATTTTAAAACAATGCTTCCTAATTAAGCTTGATTTTATAGGAAATATTCTACTGGTAATTACAATAAATTAAACCAATCTTTATCATTTTCGCCACTGTAAAACTGCAGTTGTTTTATTAAGCATAAGAATTTCTAAGTCTGATAAAGCCCATAATAACATGAACAAAAAGCTCTACTTCTGGCTGAGTTTATATGATTAACAACTGACAGAATTATTGCACTATAAAACATTCCTGGTAAAAGAAAATACATACTGTTGTATTTTGTTGAATAAAATCAAAATATGGGATAGCCAATGTTAAATATATACAAAATGATGATCCCTAAGTGGCTAATACTTATATTCTTTAAATCTTTGCTATTTTATATAGTTTTTAAAATTTAAACATCAAAAGTGGTTAAACATTTTCCTCATTAAGCAGTGGATAGTTCCATGGGAGAGCAACGTAAAATAAAAATTGTAAGAATGAGTATTTGTGTGCCATGTTATGTCTCAAAATTTTTAATTTGAAAGCAAGTTCCAGATCATTAAAATGATCAACATAATTAGGACCAACAAAACTCACCCACCAATAACTCAATACCTTGATTCTATTGTGATATCCACTTTTGCAAAATTATCATTAAAAAGCAACTTATGGAATTCCAGTTTCACTCCAACATGCAATAACCTTGGAAGTTGTCATTTCTAGTCTCACAACAAGGAAAAAGCTGAATGAACCAAAAGTAACTCTTCTTATATCCACCAGAGAATTGAGATCACACGGTAAACTGCTGTTCTGAAAACTGGAGAGAGGAGTATTATAAAGGATCACGGCTTGCAGGGAGCAGAAGCGTGAGAGCAGAAGTCAGCTGTCGGAACCTGCACTGTCAAGAATGCTTAAGCTCTAACTGACAAATTTCTCGAGGCTTAGTGTGGACTAGCTTGAGTGTTAAAAATTCTTGGGAGCAGAGAGGAGAATCTTAGAGGGTCCCATACTTTTGTAAGTTTTACCTCCAAGAGCCCCAATATGTTCTCACTGTGAAGATCAGAGAATCCACTCCTGCTTCCAGCAGGAGGAGAAGGAAATAGCCATTTTGGAATATTCCCCGAGAGTTCTGTTCTTCCTTCTGCTCCCAAGGAAAACTATCTTACCAAAGACTTATCTGACCTGGAGAAGGGCAATTAGACAAGGCCAGCCCATTCTAGTCTTCCTATCTCACTTAAGGGGAGGAAATGCTAAGAAAAGCTTGTCAAGGTAACAGCCCAGGGCAAAGACTCACCAAAAGACTGAGACCTCATTATAGGAGCATAGAACCCTTCCTTCCACATACAACTTACCACCACATTTACAGAACCCCTGAATAACAGAAGATTATAGATGAAAGACTGTAAAGTTCAGACTCTTTTTAAGAAGGGGCTTCTAGAGAAATCCAAAGACAAAAGGGAAGACAAAAGGAGTGATAAAAACAAAGATACTTGAGGAAACCCTCAGACACCAACAGTTAATAGCAAACAGTAAACACAGTGTAACTCCTAGTCAGATAAGCATAAACCCTCACACTGAAGGCCTATTTATCTTAAATGCTATTACCTAATGATGTAATTATGGAATCTATACTTCAATAAAAAATTATGTGGCGCATGCCTGTAATCCCAGCACTTTGGGAGGCCGAGGTGGGTGGATCACAAGGTCAAGAGATTGAGACAATCCTGGCCAACATGGTGAAACTCCGTCTCTACTAAAAATACAAAAATTAGCTGGGTGTGGTGGCACATGCCTGTAGTCCCAGTTATTCGGGAGGCTGAGGCAGGAGAATCGCTTGAACCCAGGAGGCAGAGGTGTCAATGAGCCGAGATTGCGCCACACTGTACTCTAGCCTGGCAACAGAGCAAGACTCCACCTCAAAAAAAAAAAAAAAAAAAAAGAATTATGAGGCATGCTAAAAGGCAAAAAAAAAAAATTTCTGAAGATACAAAGCAAATAACAGAACCAAATTCAGCTATGCCAGACATTTTGGAATTATCAGACCAGAAATTTAAAATAACTCTGATTAATAGGCTAATGGCACTAATTAAAAAAAAAAGTGAACAACATGCAAGAAAGTGGGTAATGTAAGTGGAGAGATTTAAACTTTAAGAAAGAATCAAGAGAAAATGCTAGAAATAAAAAGCATTGTTTTAAGAAATGAAGAATATATTTGATAGGCTTATCAATATATTAAATATGGCCAATGAAAAAAAGTCAGTGACCTTGAAGAAATGTCAGTATAAACTCCTCAAAGTGAAATGCAAAGAGGAAAAAAGAATGAACAATACAGTACAGAATATTCAAGAACTGTGGGACAATTATAAACAGTGTGACAATTATAAACAGTGTAACATACTCATAATAGGAATACCAGAAAAGGAAGGGACAAAGGAACCAAAGAAACATTTGATTTTTAGTAATAATGGCTGATAATTTTCCAAAATTAATGACAGACACCAAACTACAGCAGGAATTTCATAGAACAGTGACCAGAATAAATGCAAACAACAACAACAACAACAAAACCCTACACGTATACATATCGTATTTAAAATATGAAAAACTAAAAACACAGAAAATCTTGCAAGAAGCCAGAGAGAAAAAAACACCTTACCTATTGATAAGAATTGTATTGCACTTTTTTCTCAGAAATTATGCAAGTAAGAAGAGAACGAATTGAAATATTTAAACTGTGGAAAGAAAAAACCCACTAACCTGCAAAAATTATCCTTCAAAAGTGAAGGGGAGATAAAGCTGTCTTGAGACAAATAAATACTAAGAGAATTTGTTGTCAGAGATCTGTCTTGCAAGAAGTGTTCAAAGAAATTCTTTGGAGGAAAGGAAAATTATATATGTTTGATATGGGATATAGGAGGCAAAAAGAAAACCCAGGAAATTCACCACCATGCTGTTCCTTGTGTCTTAAGGCCCTTAGCTGGTCTTCCTTCTTCTCTCCATCTTTCAAAGTTTTTTAAAGTTTGTTTTATTTATAATTTCCAACATTTTTAGTTGTACGTTGCAGAAGGGATAGAAAACAGTATGTCACCATCTTCCCAGAAGTGAAAATATCTTGGTGCATTTCTTAAATCCTTTTACTTTCATGGATGATGAGTTTAGAAGTGTATTTAGATACTGATAATTGAATTGAGATATAATTTTGTACCCTGCTTTTTTCTCCCTCAGCATATAGTGAGAAATTTTCCATATCATTAAAATTTCTTCAGTATCAGTTTTAATAGCTACATAAAACACATATAGATGTCTTAAAATGAATTTAATAATTCTTTTACTGTTGATACTTAAGATATATCCAAAGTTATTGTTATTAGATACAATGCTAAAATGTGTATTGGCCACCATGACTCAATACTTATATAGACATTAATGTATATCTCGCCTTATTTCCTAAGATAATTCTTAGAGCTACAATTACTAAATTAAAACGTATTTATTTATTTGAAACAAGATCTCACTCTGTCATCCAGGCTGGAGTGCAGTGGCACAATCACAGCTCACTGAAGCCTCAATATCCTAGGCTCAGGCGATTCTCCTGCCTCAGCCTCCAGAGTAGCTGGGACTACAGGTACATGCCACCACACTCAACTAATTTTTATTTTATTTTATTTTGAGACAGTCTTGCTCTGTCACCAGGCTGGAGTGCAGTGGTGTGACGTCGGCTCACTGCAACCTCCACCTCCCAGGTTCAAGAAATTCTCCTGCTTCAGCCTCCCAAATAGCTGGGACTACAGGCACGCACATCAGGCCCAGCTCATTTTTTTTGTATTTTTAGGAGAGACGGGGTTTCACTATGTTGGCCAGGATGGTCTCGATCTTCTGACCTCATGATCTGCCCACCTTGACGTCCCAAAGTGCTGGGATTACAGGCGTGAGCCACCGTGCCCAGCCAAAATTTTTTTGTAGAAATGGGGTTTCACTTGGTTGTCCAGGCTGGTCTCAAACACCTGGACTCAAGCGAGCCGCCCACCTTAGCCTCTCAAAGTGCTGGGATTACAGGCATGAGCCACCACATCCTGCCAAAAATAATAAATTTTTTCCATATATGTTGAAAAATTGCTTTTAAGAACATCATGCTCTCTTCCAGTTCCAGAATGGCAGGACAGAAGCAAGCTGGCTTCATGCTCCCCCAACAGAAAACTAAAAACAAACATGCATTGCTGAGATTATTACCAGCAATATCCCAGAACCCAAAGATAAGGATGAGACAGTGCCCAGGGCCATAGAGAAGTAAAAAAACTCCAAGCAGATGGTAAGAAAATCAATTTCCATATCTGTGACTCCCCTTTCCACAATCTGCCTTGCACCAAGCATGTGAAAATATTTCACCCAACTCATAGTTTCTTCAATAGAAAAAGTGTGATAAAAGTTGACAACTAGCTTCCCTATCACCTTGGGCTCCTGACAAAATACCTGTCCCTACTTCAACCCAAGGGAAGTATAGGAGTACTTGAAGGGACAAATACCCTGAGGAAAGCCAGAGACAAAGTGGGGAGGTGAGATAACCATCCCAACCCTAGAAATTCTGCTCTGTAACTAGGCCAAAGGAGACTCCAAATCAGAGTGCATTACCATGCTGTAGGAAGTATGTTCCACAGGTCCTCTTGGCACAAACCCTTAGCCAGCCGCCCACACTGCCAGAATATCCCCTTTGGGACCTCTTCCATTTGGGACAGCCAGCACTCTGATCCCTTATTAGACTCAAGGCAAACCCAAGCTTAAGGTGCCATCTAGTGCCAAAAAGGAGACAGCAACCTAACGGGGGAAAAAAGATATTAAAAAATTACAAAGAAAAAAAGCAAACATATCCAATAAGAAACAAAACAAGTCAGAGAGAGAAGACTGGAATAGATAACTAATCCTTTAATGCAAAGAAACAGACATACATTCCACAACAACAGCAAACAAGGAACCATGACTTCCGCAAAATAAACAAAGCAAGGAACCAGTTACTGATCTTAAGGAGATGGTGATATGCAAGCTCTCTGACCAAAAACAATATAGCAGTTATAAGGAAGCTCAGTGATTGCCAAGATAACACAGAAAATCAATTAAGAAATGTATCAAAGAAATTTAACAAAGAGATTGAAACAATAAAAATAAAACTAAACAGAAATCTTGAAATGCATTTGCTGAACTAAAAATTCACTAGAGGATCTCAACAGCAGAATGGATAAAGCAGAAGAAAGAATCAGTGAGTCTGAAGACAGGCTATTTGAGAATACACAGTCAGGGAAGAAAAATATAAAAAGGAATGAAGATCACCTACAAGACACAGAAAATTCTCTCAAGACCAAATCTAAGAATTATTGATGTTCAAGACGGAGCTGAAGAATGGTAAAGGGTAGAAAGCTTACTTAAAGAAACAATAACAGAAAACTTCCAAAACGTTAAAAAGATATAAATATCCAGGTGCAGGAAGGGCAGAGAACACCAAACAGATTCAACTCAAATAAGACCATCCCAACATATAATAATCAAACTCTCAAAGGTCAAGGACAAAGAGAAGATCCTGAAAATAGCAAGAGAAAAGAAGGAAATAGCATATAAAGGAGCTTCAGTTCATCTGGCAAAGGACTTCTCAATGGAAACCATACAAACCAAGAGAGTGGGAAAACATTTTCAAAGTGCTAAAAGTAAAAACCTGTCATCCACAAATACTGTATCCATTAGAGCTATTCTTCAAATATGCAAAGATAAAGTTTGTCCCAGATGAACAAACATTGAGCCAATTCACCACCACCAGACCCATGTTGCAACAAATGCTAAAGGGAGTTATTCAATCTGAAAGAAAAAAACCACTAATGTGCAAAAACAAAACATTGTAAGGTAAAAAACTCACTGGTAAAATTAAGTACATACACAACCTCAGAATACACTAATACTCTGTGGTATATCACCTACTCATAACTCAAGTATAAAGCCTATAAAATAAATATATTAAAAACAGTAACAGCTACACCAACCTGTTAAAAGATAGGCAATATAAAACTATGTAAGTTGAGACCAAAAAAGTCAAAATGTATGGGGGTTGGACTTAAAGAGTAGAGTTTTCAAAAAGTTTTTTCTATTCTTTTTTAGTGATCTAAGATAACATTCTCTCTTTAAAATAACTTATTATATATAGATTTTTTTTTGAGACAGAGTCTTGCTCTGTCGCCAAGTGGGAGTGCAGTGGCATGATCTCAGCTCACTGCAACCTCCACCTCCCAGGTTCAAGCAATTCTCCTGCCTCAGCCTCCCAGGTAATTGGGACTACAGGTGTGTGCCATCAAGCCCAGCTAATTTTTGTGTTTTTAGTAGAGACGGGGGTTTCACCATGTTGGCCAGGATGGTCTCAATCTCTTGACCTCATGATCTACCCATCTCAGCCTCCCAAAGTGCTGGGATTACAGGCATGAGCCACCAAGCCTGGCCTAGAAGATGTTTTTATAAGCTTCATGGGAACCCCAATGCAAAAAACTATAATAGATACATTAGGAATAAAAAGCAATGGCTGGGCATGGTGGCTCAGGCCAGGCATGGTGGCTCACGACTGTAACCCCAGCACTTTGGGAGGCTGAGGTGGGCAGATCACTTGAGGTCAGGAATTCGAGGGCCAACATGGTGAAACCCTGTCTCTACTAAAAATACAAAAATTAGCCAGGCATGGTGGTGGCCTCCTGTAACCCTAGCTGCTTGGAAGTCTTAGGCACGAGAATTACCTGAACCTGGGAGGCAAAGGTTACAGTGAGCTGAGAACATGACACTGCACTCCAGCCTGGGTGACAGAGTGAGACTCCATCTCAAACAAATAAATAAATAACAATAAATTAAAACATACTACCAAAGAAAAATAATCTAACCACAATGAAAGACAGTAAGAAAGGAAGAGATGATTTATAAAACAACCAGGAAACAAGCAACAAAAATGGTAATAGTAAGTCTTTACTTATCAATAATAAGACTGAATGTAAATGGATTTAGTTCTCCAATTAAAAAACTTAGTGTGACTGAATGGATAAAAGAAACAAGACTCAACTATATGTTGCCTGCAAGAAACCCACCTCACCTATAAAGACAGGCTGAAAGTAAAGACATGAAGTTGATATTCTATGCAACTGGAAACTCAAAAAGAGCAGGAGTAATTATACTTAGATAAAATGGACTACAAATCAAAGACTGTAAAAAGAGTCAAAGAAGGTCATGATATCATTAAAGGAGTCAATTCAGCAAATGGCTACATTAATTTTAAGTGTCTACACACCCAACATTGGAGCACCCAAGTATATAAGGCAAACATTAATAGAGCTAAAGAGAGAGATAAATTGTAACACAATAATAGCAAGGGACTTTAGCACCCCACTGTCAGTAAGGGACAGTTCATCCAGACAAAAAGTCAGCAAAAACTTTAAACTACACGCTAGACCAGGTAGGCCTAACTGATATTTATGGGACATTTCACCCAAATGCTGTAGAATACACATTCTTTTTATCAGCACATGGAACATTCTCCAGAATAGAGAACGTTTTTTGAGATCATATCTTAGGCCACGAAACACATCTCAACAAATTTTTAAAAGTAGAAACCATATTATTATTATTTTTTTTACTACAATGGGATAAAACTAGAAATCAATAACAAGAGGAAGCTTGGAAACTACAGAAACACCTGGAAACTAAAAAATATGCTTCTGAATGACAGTCAATAAAGAAATTAAGAAGAAAATTTAAAATTTCCTGAAACAAATGAAAATGGAAATGCAACATACCAAAATTATTGGGCACTGAAAAAGCAGTCCTAAGAGGAAAGTTTACAACAAGTAAATGCCTACATCAAAAAGTATAAAAAGTTCAAATAAACAACCTAATGATGCACCTCCAGGAATTAGAAAAGCAGGAACACACCAAACCTAAAATTAGTAAAAGGCAAAAAAAATAATAAAGACTAGAGCAGAAATAAATGAAATTGACACAAAAACATATAGAAGATCAACAAAATTAGAAGGTGTTTTTTTTTTTTTGAGACAGAGTTTTGCTCTTGTTGCCCAGGCTGGAGTGCAATGGCACAGTCTTGGCCCACTGCCACCTCTGCCTCCTGGATTCAACTGATTCTCCTGCCTCAGCCTCCCAAGTAGCTGGGATTACAGGCAAATGTCACCATGCCCGGTTAATTTTTTCTGTATTTTTAGTAGAGATGGGTTTTGCCATATTGGCCAGGCTGGTCTCGAACGCCTGACCTCAGGTGATCCAACCACCTCGGCCTCCCAAAGTGGTGAGTTTACAGGTGTGAGCCACTGGTGCCTGGCCAAGGTGTTTTTTGTTGTTGTTTTTTTTTTTTAAGATAAACACAATCAACAAACCTTTAGCTAGAATAAGGAAAAAAGAGATAAAACCCATAGAAATAAAATCAGAAACAAAAAGGGAGACATAATAATTGAGACAACAGAAATACAAAGAATTATTACAGACTATTATAAACAACTATAACCCAACAATTTGGAAAGCCTAGAAGGAATAGATAAATTCCTGGACATTTACAGCCTACTGAGATTGAACCATAAAGAAATAGCCTCAGCAAACAATAAAGAGTAAAGAGATCAAAGCCATAATAAAAAGTTTCCTATGTAAGAAAAGCCAATGATTTGATGGCTTCGCTGCTGATTTCTACCTACCAACCATTTGAAGAATAACACCAATTCTATTCAAACTCTTCCAAACCAAAAAAAAAAAAAAAATGAAGAGAGGGAAATTCTAAACTCATTGTATGAGGACAGCATTACGCCGATACAAAAACCAGATGATGATACAACAAAAAAAGAAAACTATAGGCCAATATCATTCATAAATATAGATATGAAAATCCTCAACAAAATCCTAGCAAACCAAATTCAACAATGCATTTAAAAGATCATCACCATGATCAAGTGAGATTCATGCCAGGGATACAAGGATGGTTCCATATAGTCAAATCAATAAATGTGATACATCACTCTAATAGAACCAAGAACAAAAAACCATATGATCATTCCAATAGATGCTGAAAGACATCTGATTAAATTCAACATTCTTGTTTTACTCTGTGTTGCTATAAAGGAACACCTGAAGCTGGGTAATTTTTTTTAAAAAGAGGTTTATTTGGCTCACGGTTCTTCAGGCTATAAAAGAAACACATACTAGCATCTGCTTCTGGTCAGGGCTTCAGGCTGCTTCCATTCACGGTAGAAGGTAAGGGGAACCAGTGTGTAGAGATCGCATGCTGAGAGAAGCAGCAAGAGAGAGAAAAAGGTGCCTGTCTCTTTTCAACAACCAGTTCTCATGGAGACTAAGAGTAGAACTCACTCACTCCCATGAGAATGGCACTAATCCATTAATGAGGGATTCACTCCCACAATCCAAACACCTTCGACCAGGCTCCACCTCCAACATTGGGAATCAACATTCAATATGAGACTTGGGGCAGTCAAACAAACCACAGCATGCCTTTATGATAAAAAACCTTCAGCACACTGGGGATAGAAGAACGTACCTGAAAATAATAAAGGCCATATACGACAAACCCACAGCCAACATCATACTAAACAGGGAGAAACTGGATGCCTTTCCCCTAGGATCTAGAATAAGACCAGAATGCCCACTTTCACAACTTTTATTCCATATAATACTGCAAATCCTGGCCAAAGAAAGAAATAAAGGCATTCAAATTGGAAAGGAAGAAGTGAAATTAGCTTTGTTCACAGAGAACATGATCTTATATTTAGAAAAACCTAAAGATATCACCAAAAAACTGTTTGAACTGATTAATGAATTCAGTAAAGTTGCAAGATATAAAATCAACATATAAAAATTGGTAGCATTTATGTATGCTAACAGCAAACAATCTAAAATAGAAATCAATAAAGCAATCCCATTTACAATAACTACAAAGAATATATAAATATCTAAGAATCAATTTAACTAAATAAGTGAAAGATACATACAAACTATAAAACACTGATGAAACAAATTTAAGAGGACAAAAAAAGGGAAAGATATTTCATGTTCATGGGTTGGAAGAATCAATATTGTTAAAATTTGCATACTACCCAAAGCAATCTATAGATTCAACACAATCTCTACCAAAGTACCAATGACATTCTTCACAAAAATAGAAAAAACAATCCTAAAATTTATATGGAAATATGGAAGACCCCAAATAGCCAAAGCAATTCTGAGCAAAAAGAACAAAGCTGGAGGCATTACACTATCTGATTTCAAAATATACAGTAAAGCTATTGTAACCAAATCAGCATGGTACTGGCATAAAAACAGACATACAGACAAATGAAACAGAATAGCGAAATCAGATACAAACCTATACATTTACAGCCAACTAGTTTTCAACAAAGGTGGCAAGAGCATACAATGGGGTAAGGGCAGTCTCTTCAATAAATGATGCTGGGAAAACTAGACAGCCATAAGCAGAAAAATGAAACTAGACCCCTATATCTCACCATATATAAAAATCAAATCAAAATGGATTAAAGACTTAAATCTAACACCTGAAACTATGAAACTTCTAGAAGAAAACATTGGGGAAATGCTCCAGGACACTGGTCTAGGCAAAAAAAAAGTATGTAAGACTTCAAAAGCACAGACAACAAAAGCAAAAACAGACAAATGGAATTACATTAAACTAAAAAACTTCTGAACAAAGGAAACAATCAACAAAGTAAAGAGACAAACCACAGAATGGGAGAAGATATTTGCAAGGTATCTATCCAACAGAGGATTAATAACCAGAATATACAAGGAGCCCAAAATGCTCAAAAGCAAAATGACAAATAATTTGATTTTAAAATGAGGAAAAGATCTGAATAGACATTTCTCAAAAGAAGACATACAAATGGCCAACAGGTATAGGAAAAAATGCTCAATATCACTAATCATCAGAGAAATGCAAATCAAAACCACAATGAGGTATCATCTCATCCCAGTTAGAATGGCTTTTATCTGATGCTAGCAAGGATGTGGAAAAAGGGGAATCCTCATACACTGTTGGTGGGAATGTAAATTAGTATACCCACTGTGGAAAACAGTATGGAGGTTTCTCAAGAAACTAAATTTAGAACTACCATAAGAACCAGCCATTCCACTACTGGGTATATATCCAAAAAAAAGGTAATCAATATATTGAAGAGAGATTTGCATTCCTATGTTTACTGCAGCATTATTCATAATAAACAAAACTTGGAATCAACTTAAGTGCCCATAAATGGATGAATAGATAAAGAAAACATGGTATATATACACTAATGGAATATTATTTGGCCATAAAAACAATGGAATCCTGTCATCCATAGCAACATGGATGGAACTAGAGGTAATTATGTTGAGTGAAATAAAACAAGTACAGAAGGACAAACATATCTCATGTGCTCACTCACATGTGGGAGCTAAAAAAAACAGTAGATCTCATGAATATAGAGAGTAGATTGGTGGTTACCAGAGGCCAAGAGGAGACGGGCAAGGGGTGGTTGAAGAGAGATTGATTAATGAGTATAATACACAGTTAGAAGAAATAAAACCTAGTTTTTATAGATCAGTAGAGTGACTATAGTTAACACTATTGTACATTTCAAAATAGCTAGACTATAATAATTTGCATATTCCTAGATTAAAGAAAAAGTAAGGATTTAAGGTGATGGATAATTTAATTACTTTGATTTGATCTTTACACATTATAAGAATGTATCAGCCAGGCGCAGTGGCTCACGCCTGTCATCTCAGCACTTTGGGAGGCCAAGGCGAGCGGACTGCCTGAGGTCAGGAGTTCGAGACCAGCCTGGCCAACACAGTGAAACCCTGTTTCTACTAAAAAAAAAAAAAAAAAAAAAAAAAAAAAAACAAACCGTTAACGGGGTGTGGTGGTGGGGGCCTGTATCAATCTCAGCAACGTGGGAGGCTGTGGTCGGAGGGGGGAGGCGCCGTGCGC